>APFE031159499.1:0-16949 GCA_000404065.3 Pinus taeda
AATTATTTTTCTTTTTTTTTTTAATTTATATAAATATTATCAAAAATGTGTAGAAAAATCACAAAAATCATATTCTTGATTTCCAAAACTATTTAAAATCAATAGATTAATTATATAAAATCATTAAAAGATAAAATAAAATAAAAAATCAATTACCATAGACATAAATTCTGGAAACACCTAACATACAAACACAAAACACATTTCTGGAAACCCTTAAGTAAAAAGTAAAAAGTTAAATTTAAAAACAAATTTCTTTTGAGGTAAAAGATTGGCAATTTCAAAGTTAGAAAGACTGAATGGTTGATGGAAAAGCAAAAAAATTAAAAACTAAATTTTAAAATAACATTTATTTGTTTCTAAATTTAAAAATTAGCAATTTCAAAGTAAAACATAAAATATAAAACACATTTCTACCTAAATTGCAACTTGAAATTGACATATAGTAACCGTGTTATGAGAAATAATTTAGAACATACCTTAAATGTGGAGGAACAATAAATTAAATCAAATCTACTTGACGTATAACCATATAAACTAGTTGTGCATACAACCCTTTGTTCTTAATAACATTCTGACTTTCTTGAATATGCATAGTAGACTTCAGTGAGAGTATTTAATTTTTTTTTGACATTTTTATATTTTTGTATATGTTGTTAATGGAGATACTTCATTCCCTATCTTTAAATTCAATATGAGAACCAAATTTATCAAGTTAAAGGGTTTATTTGGTACCAATTAGTTAAGCTTTGAATAGAATATGTAATGGAACAACAATTTACATGATTGTTATTATATTTTTATGTGAGATTATGTAGGATAAAACAAAGATAACTACTCCACTATAACTAAAAAGGTATCACAAGCTTACAAAATCCAAGAAAATTGAAGGGACCATAATTTTTTTATACTTCAAATTATATTCTTGTTTCAATAATTATAATGCTTAAGATGGACCAACTACTCTCCAAAATTTCTTGTTCTAAAGAATTACTATGGAGGTGTGAACCACTTATTTATTTCTCTAACCTACAAGTGATTACTTATCATCAATTTATATTGAAACAATCCTTGCAATTATCATTAACTTGCATAACCAAATCCTAATTCAAATTATTAGAGAAAGTCTATTATTACATGGTATGTTAACAAAATATAAAATATTGTGCATAATATTTTTATGCATGATATTCTCTATACATTTTTGAAATAATAATTAGCTAGGTTAATTAATAATAATAAAAAATATTGTACATTCATGATATTTTTCAGCTAAAATTAATTCTTTCCATCAACACTAAAAATATTTTACAACAATAATAAATCAATACGTACCATCTCAAAGGAGTGTACGTCCATAAGTAAGAGGTACCAGCTGAGAGGATTGTAAACGCACATCCACGAGAACGAACTTCCGAAGGTGATTGGATAGATGGGGATGTCCACCAAAAGCATCCCTGCCGTGGATCCTCAGTAACTCACGCCGCGACTATCTGGCATAAATGAGAGGAAAAGAATAGAGCAGAAAACCCATCAGAGTGTTGGGCATACACAAAATAAGGCACGGTTGCCCACCGCCTGATTCGGCCCACAGACGACCGATATGCTTGCATGACAAAGCATCCTTCCAACACTTGTAGACGCTACAAAAATGAAAAACGCAATCAGGGGTAGCCGTGCCAGCAGAGACTCTACCAGTTCAGAGCAGATTGATCCATTACCAGCTAAATTTTCTAAATCTTCAGCCATTGACCACTGCCTTTGACAATCCTCTATCATTGACCATTTCTCTTCGGTATTACCTCGAAATTGAAGGCGTTAATTTGACGGCTTTGTTTAACTATTTATTTTACCTTTTGGATATTTTTACAGAAGTTGTTTTAAATAGTTTAAAAAACATTTAAATGGTTCAAAGTTTATAAATTAAATTTATAGTTCTAAGAATTTTTTATCAATTTCTATTTCAATGCTCAAAGTTTATAAATTAAATTTATGATTTTATTAATTTTTTTATCAATTTTTATTTTAACAAAAATTGATCGGAGGGTTCTACCTCCATTTTTGTCCAGAAGGGCTGACTACAAAGATCATAAAGTATAAAGACATTCCTATAGAGGTCTCTTTATAGACTGCATGTGCAAAGTGTAAATCCTAGTTGCAAGCTTCTTTGATTGAAGATGAAAATTTTGAGGCCATTAAAAGTGAAAATTTCATTATCTCACAAAATAGAAAGGGGAGATTTGCGAGAGTGCTCAATATGGAGTATGTGCAAAGGGACAATGTTTTGTTGGCTTGTGGTACACAAGTGATTTTAGATTCATATATATTCAATTTGGGTGATATTAATATATCCTAGTTTGAGAAGTACAAACTAGATTTAGGATGCTAAGTGATTAGATTAATTAGAGAGATTGCAAAAACTGCAATATTTTAGGCAAAAGGATTTATATAAGGAGTATACATAATTCTTATATATTTATGTATATAAATTTGACAAGTACAATGCTATATATTCCATATGAGGAATATATATATATATATAGATATAAAATGTTTGTCATGTCACTTTTGTGAATTGAAATTAAAACTAATGGTTACAATAGTATACAAGAAGATTCGATATGTTGATTGGATTAGGTTGTTGAGATATTTTCTCCACAAAAAATCTCCTAGCTTAGAATCTATTGGATCTCATATGCACTATATTAGTATGATGTATTCTAGTGTGAAACCTAATAGAAAAACAAATTTTGTGTGTGTGTGAGAAGTTATGATTTCTTTCTTGGTATCAAAAACATTTTGGGAATAACTTTTGTAATGAAGACAAGTGTGAAAATATTTTTGTTATGTAATTTATTTTGCCAAATTGGTATTTGTTTCTTTTGTTAATGAATATATACAAGTGTGAGGAGGCATTGTTGAGAACATTGTGAGGATTGTTAGCCTTGTTGGCAAATGGCCCAAAAATGAATCCAAAACACTCTCGAAGTCTTCAAAATTTGTTTAAGGATAATTCAAAGATCAAAACAATCACATGCCAAGAGCCCTCAGAATGGCGGAAAAGCACTATTGGGAGGTAGAAAACCAGAGAAAACAATGAAAAACCAAGTATCAGAGGCATAAACATTGATACACACAACAATCGTCATATGTGGTTGATCAACGGTCTAGATCTGATCGGCGGGTCACAATCGGCGGATATCGGCTTGGACTGTATGGAACTTGCGAAAAAGATCAGTGATGCAACGTGGACCGTCGATCAAGCATGCAGATCGATGACCCACATTGCATCGCAGGATCACTATCAGAGATTAGTGAAGAGCGCTATCAATGGCTCGAGGCATGAGCGATATGCGATTACGATTAGATCGCATTGCTATAACGCATCGGAGAAACACCATGGAGTGGGGCCTTTACACATATATGTGTGCGACCCGATGAACCTGACCTGACGGTATTCTAAATATTATTTCGTAATATTTGAGGTCTGCAGAAAACCCATTTTCAATGCATTTTCACAGTATTTTACGTATTTATAAAATACAAAGGGGAAGAAAGGGAACAAGCCACTTGCAATTTGTGATAGCGATAAGTATGGACCTAATAGAGGAATGGATAGAGTTCAAGGACTTTTAAGTTCGAAATAAACAGAGCTTGGCAGGAGTCTATAGTGTTGCAACGTTTTCTGTATAAACTAGAAAACAATCATTGTTAGTATTTAAAGGGATTACAAAGGCCTGAAGACCCATTCCATCACAAAACAGAGGCCGGGGATTAGTTGCCGAGAGACAGAGGCCGAAAAGTGAAAAAAAGGGCCACAACACAATGCAGCCCGAAATATAAGCGATCATGGAGCATCAATAGTGCAACACAACCAAAACCAAAAAAAGCGATCGGGGGGCATCTCTGGCACGAACGAGCTCCCTGCCAGCGTAGCAAAGTACCATAATGAGGTTACTCTTTTGTTAGAGAATAAACCTCCAAGCCCATGCGTACCTAGTTAGGGCATTAAGTCATTAAAGACAAAGGGAATATATTAAGACTTATCGAGCCTCAGAAGGCTCGAGAACATTGTAAAAGGGCCTATAAATATGTGAAAATTCAGAGTAACAAGGGTTCAACTTCTAGAGACTGTGGATACTTTGCTACTCAAGCTTCTCATCTTTATTCTAGCAATATAAGCTTATTTTGTTGTTATATGTTCAATTCCCATTTTCTCTTATGTTCTAAACTTGCACTTGAATAGGTTTTTCATGTTTCTTCTGTGTCTAATGCCAAATAACTGTCATCTTATCTCTGCATTGATAAATTAGATTTGCAAGCTTCATTTACTTCTTGTAGCTGGCCATTCATATGTGTTTATATGTGCATCTATTGTTACAGTCGGTATTCTCCATCTATCCATTGAATCTACAAACTATTGAGCATTAGTGGTCTAAAGCCTTGTAAAGTTAAGCGTGCTCATGCATGCCTTCAGTAAAAACAGAGCTAAAATGGTTTTCTGACTTAATCCAGACCTTCATCCATTCCAATAGTTTCGAGAACAATATTGAAGATTATATGTTACGAGGCATCTCTGAGTTGCAACCTAGGAGAGTTTCTTGGAGTGATAACATAATTAGCATCGTTGCTGGGGAGAGGAAACTGAAGTTGAGCTTCCCTGGGAGACGACACAGATCCAGTTTTGATGATAGAAAAAGTCTGGGCACTTTTTCGATTGTAATCATCTATCTAGCAACTCCACTAGAGGACAAACCTCTTGGTGACTCCACTTCATAGTTTTGGCTCAGTTTGTAAGGCATACTCGGAGAAATCCTCAGAAGCCACAAGCTGACCGAGTATTTGATCCTAAGAAAATCATCAAAGAAAGAAAAGTATTCCAGAAAGGAGCATCATGTTCAAGTAAATCTAAACAATATTCTATATCTCTTCAAGAAAATCCTGTAATAGAACAAATACATGTTGAGAGTATAGCATCTAATACTAGTAGTGAAGAGAAAATATGAGAGATTCATAAAGCTCCTTATTCTTTAGGTTCTCCTTTTGTTGTATGCCCAAAGGAAACCCTACCTTATACCCATCATACTCCCTTAGTCTTATCAGTCACTCCTCAGCCCTCTATCATTCAGACTGCCAGTACCCTTATAGCCACCACAGCTATGGCAGGACCACAAGAAACTACAAAAATGGAAAGAATCATAGCTGCTAGGTATGGAACTCTAGTAGTGCCCACTCCTTTGAATTCCATGCCTACTACAAAATAGCAGAAGTATAGGCCCAAGTTCATTGGTACTTAAGTTGTTATAGATGAGAATCATCTTGAATCATTCTATAGCTATGTTGATAACTTGGACATTAGTGAAGATGATGTGTGGATGAGAGTCTTTATCCAAAGCCTAGATGGAGAGGCTAGAAAATGGTTCAGAGAACTAACCCCAATATCTATAGCAGATATTGAGGCTTTAGATGATGCATTCCTAAATCATTGGGGGTATAAGAAGGATCTACTCTACTACCACACCGAGTTTGGCAACATAAAGAGGGAAAATGGTAAGTTGCTTTCTGATTTTAATAAGAGGTTTAACCACATGTACAACAATATACCAGCTGAAGTAAAACCCACCACTACCTCTACTAACCTCACCTATGCCAGTGCTTTTGATTTGACTTCGGTCTACTATTGAGGGAGAGGCAATGTGCTACCTTGGCTGATATGCAAGATGCAACCTTGGAAGTAGAATCAAACATCATGGCTACAGATAAGCTCAAGGGAAATGTTGATAGAAGAAGACAAAGGGGCAAGTCTTCATCATCTTTAAACCCTAAGATAGATAAAATGACTAAGATGATAGAGTCATTAGCCTCTGAAATCTCCAAGTTAAAGGTTGAGAAGCACCCTAGGAAAGGAAGAGTTCATAATACCTTTACTCCTACAAATCCAAATCCAAATCCATATAGAAGAGCTAATGAGAAGTTGCAGATTCTGCAAAGAAGCAAAGATGCGAATGAAGACAAAATGGTGAAGACCCCTTTCCAGAACGTAGTCGTGGACGAAGAGTAGTTTGATGAAGATGATGAGATCCATTGTATGGAAGACAAAGGCAGTGCCTCCTTTTTTACCTTAACTTCCTAGGAAAAGTCATTATTCAATGACCAGATCAACCAAAAGTGGGATGGTGGAGCTGTTCTACAAAATGAAGATCAACACAGATATAACCTGAGGTTGAATATGAATAATGCCAAGGAAACTCATGTTTAAAGAACTGTTGTCCCTGCCAACAAAAATGGATCTTGGTAGCCATTGATTATTTTACCAAATGGATCGATGTCATACCCACTAAGAATGCTAATCATCAAGTTGTCATAAATTTCTTGAATGAGAACATTTTCACTAGATTTGGGTACCCAACCAAACTAGTCATTGATAATGCAACAACTTTCAAGGCAGAAGATTAGGTGGGCATGTGTGAATCCATGGGAATTCAATTGGTGCATTATACCTCATATTATCCTCAAGGTAATGGCCTGGCAGAATCATCTAACAAGAGTCTTCTAAGGATAGTCAAAAAACAGTAGGAGAACAACAAAAAGAGATGGGATTCCAAGTTGAAGTTTGCACTGTGGGCAGGCAAAGTTACCAAGAAGAAGTCCATAGGAAATTCTTCATTCAAGCTGGTTTATGGCAATAATGTTGTTTTTCATATCTAGCTTATTCTCCCTGTGGCCAAATTCTTTCAAGAAGAATAGGATGAAATGAATGACATGGTAAGGAGAATGAATAACCTGGTTGAATTACAACAGATTAGAGAGCATCTGGTTGAAAAGTCAAAATTTCATAGAAGAAAATCAAAGAAACCTTTGACAGGAAAACATGAATGGATAATTTCCAAGTTGGTGACTGGTTTCTCAAATGGGATGTGATGAAGGAAAAGAAAGGTAATCATGGTAAGTTTGACTCCTTATGGACAGGTCCATTTGCCATCTGCCAAATTCAGTAGAACAATACCTTTATTCTACACAGTTTGGAAGGAGAAGATGTCTTTGGCGGCCTGGTCAATGGGCGATTCTTGAAACTTGATTTCATTTAAGGCTTTAAAGCCTTGATATTGTAAATATGTTTTTTAGTTTTTATTTTTTCTATACAATATAGGCTCCATGCCCAATGGAACACTAGGAGATAGATTTGATTTTGGTTTTATAATAGACGCATTGCTCTGTAGTTCTTGAAACCTCACAGGGAGGCTTTCATCCCCAGAAGTAGCCAATGTTAGCCTTGTTGGCAAATGACCCAAAAATGAATCCAAAACGCTCCAAGATCAAAATAATCGCATGCCAAGAGTCCTCGGAATGGTAGAAAAGCACTGTCAGGAGGTAGAAAACCATAGGAAACAATGAAAAACCAAGTATTAGAGGCATAAACATTGATACACATAGAAACTGTTAGATTTGGCCGATCAATGGTCTAGATTTGATCGGCGGGTCACAATCGACGAAGTCAATTGGTGGATATCAACACATATTGTATGGAAATTGCGACAATGATCAATGATGCAACATGGACCTTCGATCAAGCATGTAGATCAACGACCCACATCGCATCACACAATCACTATCAGAGATTAACGAATAGCGCTATCAATGGCTCGGGGCATGATATGCGATTGTGATCAGATAATATCACTATATCGCATCAGAGCAACACCAGGGAGAGGGGCCTTTACACATATATGTGTGCTACACAATGAACCAGACCTGACGGTATTCTAAATATTATTTCATAATATTTGAGGTCCCAGAAAATCCATTTTCAATGCATTTTCGCAGTTTTTTATGTATTTCTAAAATACAAAGGGGAAGCAAGGGAACGGGCCACTTGCGATTTGCGATAGCGATAAGGATGGACCTGATATAGGAATAGATAGAGTCCAAGGAATTTTTAACTCTGAAATAAATAGATCTTAGTGGGAGTTTGCAGTGTTGTAGAATTTTTTGTATAAAACATAAAACAATCATTGTTAGGATTTAAAGGGATTACAAAGGCTCGTAGACCCATTCCATCATAGAACAGAGGCCAGGGAAAAGTTAACGAATAGCGCTATCAATGGCTCGGGGTATGATATGCGATTGTGATCAGATAATATCACTATATCGCATCAGAGCAACACCAGGGAGAGGGGCCTTTACACATATATGTGTGCTACACAATGAACCAGACCTGACGGTATTCTAAATATTATTTCATAATATTTGAGGTCCCAGAAAATCCATTTTCAATGCATTTTCGCAGTTTTTTATGTATTTCTAAAATACAAAGGGGAAGCAAGGGAACGGGCCACTTGCGATTTGCGATAGCGATAAGGATGGACCTGATATAGGAATAGATAGAGTCCAAGGAATTTTAAACTCTGAAATAAATAGATCTTAGTGGGAGTTTGCAGTGTTGTAGAATTTTTTGTATAAAACATAAAACAATCATTGTTAGGATTTAAAGGGATTACAAAGGCTCGTAGACCCATTCCATCATAGAACAGAGGCCAGGGAACAGTTACCGGGAGACAGAGGCCAGAAAGGTAAAAAAAGGGCCATAGCGCGACACAGCCCGAAACAAAAGCGATCATGGATCATCAACAATGCAACAGAGCCAAAACCAAAAAAAGTGATCAAGGGGCATCTCTGGCATGAGCGAGCTCCCTTCCAGCACAACAAAGTACCAGAATGAGGTTACTCTGCTTTAGAGAAGAAACCTCCGAGCCCATGCATGCCCAGTCAGGGCATCAAGTTGTTAAAGACAGAGGGAATAGATTAAGACCTCGCGAACCTCAGAAAGCTTGAGAGCATTGTAAGGGCCTATAAATATGTGAAAATTCAGAGTAACAAGGGTTCAACTTCTGGAGACTATGGATACTTTGCTACTCAAGCTTCTCATCTTCATTCTAGCAATATAATCTTCTTTTGTTGTTATATGTTCCATTTCCATTTTCTCTTATTTTCTAAGCTTGCACTTGAACAGGTTGTTCATGTTTCTTCTGTGTCTAATACCAGATAACTGTCATCTTATCTTTGCATTGATAAATTAGATTTGCAAGCTTCATTTACTTCCTGTAGCTGGCCATTCTTATGTGTTTATATATGCATCTGCTGGTACAGTCGGTATTCTCCATCTATCCATTGAATCTACAAACTATTGAACATTATTGGTCTAAAGCCTTGTAAAGCTGAGGGTATTCGTGCATGTCTACAATAAAAGAAAAGTTGAAACAGTTATCTAGCTTGATCCAAATCTTCATCCGTTCCAGTAGTTCTGAAAACAAGGACAATTCTTTATGCTCTACGCAAAATAATTGAAACTGTTGTCAAACAAAATTTTATACCCAAGTTTCTTGATTAATCTATACATTCATCTGCTTCTATTTATTTTATGCATCACATTTCCTTTATGTTAATTTTCCAGTGCACTAAGTTACATCCCGAGGTTCCCCATTGATTTTTGTGTGAAATATCCTTATTAGAGATTTCTTCTACCTAATCAGTTCAACATAATTTTGATGGTCTGATTGTATACCTCAATTGCCTAACGATGTTGTGCTTTACCCATGAAATAGAGGCTAATATAACAAGACACAAACACATTCCTTGGAACTTTCGTTACTATGGAATGCTTGGTTGGATTTTGGAATGGGAACATCCATTCCTGTGAATTCCATCACTAACTTAACTCATGGTGTCTTTGTATTCTACCATTACAAAACCTACGAGTGGGAAAGTGATTGGTGAAGTTAGTGACATTGTACCACATCTTGACCTTCACAAGCATGGTCATGTAGTTGTTGTTTCCTGTGTCCACGGGATAATTTTCAAAGATGAATATGGTGTAGGAGGCATAAGGAACAACAAATGAATGCATCATCATAAACACATTAACAAAAAACGTAGATGGAAAATAAACTTCATTTACCCAATATTTTTTTGTAATGGAATTCAATCTTTGAATATTATTTTTTTTGGTTCTTGAATCTAAACCTCTTCTTATTTGGAAACATAAACATATTTTGGTTAGGTTCCATGGATGATAACTGGATCAAAAATGTCTGCATCGAAGGTTACCCCTTTACATAATTGTTCATACATTCGATGCCACAACAGGTGTGTACCCTTGAAAGTAATTGTAGAGAAGTCAAATTGGAATCGAGTGAAAGCAAGGACTTTTTTTTCTTATATCCTCATTCTCAATGCTTCATCCAAATGTTAGAAATGATCCCACAATATCAATATGTAATATTTGTATGAATAACTTGATAATTGGAATCCATAATTCCCTCTTGTCCTGTGCACATTGCCCACACCATTTTTAGTTTTGGTGATTACTTTCGCTTCCTTACTTGTAAGAAAATCATTCTTATTTTTTTTTTACTAGCTATTCCTCCAAAGAATCTATTAGTCATTCCTTAAAATATGTGAAGTCATACTATGATTATTTTTATTTTTATGGGTTTGATATTTTCAATAATGAATGTATATATGGAGTGGAAGAAAACTATAATTGGTTTTATTATTTGTTAATTATTTTCCTATATTCGTTTGTCTCAAATGGAAAGATGCATAACCAATTAATGAACAGAGTGGCATAGTTCAAATTAGTAGTTCTTGATATTGTTCAAAACTGAGAGAATATATTGTTGATTTATTTATGTGAATCTATTAGAATATGATGAATCTTGTTGTTATTTGGTACTTCAATATCAACAATTACAAGTTATCTATGTATGAATTTGTGTAAGTGAAGAAAGTTTAGTTGTATAATTGACTACTGGATATGCTCATTACCTAAACTACCTACTTATATAACTGTCAAAAATGTAGTTCATTTGTATTTTCATAGATGGAAGTAAGTTCATAGAGAAATTTATTATCGATATTTTCCTTGAGTCAAGGAGATTCAATTCTACAAGTACATCATTAGTGGTTAGAGGAAGTTATATTTTAAATGGAGGTCTAGTGGTACATTAAAGTTTTCATGGTCAAGAACAATATGACCTATTCTCCTGTCTACAAAATTTAGTCCATAAGGTCCATCATGAAATGTCTTGAGAATATAATGAATTTCATCATCACACACGATCTAATTTGTTAATCAAAACTAGTGTGGAAGAGATAGCCATTCCAATAAGAAGAGGCTTATTGGTATAAAATTAAAAAATAATAATATTTATGGCAAATTGTATTTTTTATATATTTGAAAAAAAAAATTATTTATTTTCACAAATTGAAAAATAAAAAAGTAATTTAAAAAAAAACAAAAAAAACATGGCTACCTAGCATAGACAAGCCATTTTAGCCTAGCCTACCATAGCCTAGCCTACCCTATCCAGCCTAGCTTATCCTACCCTACCCTACCCTTGCCTAAGCTACCTAACTTAGCCTAGCCTAACCTAACCTACCCTAGCTAGCCTACCTTACCTTACCCTACCCTAGCTAGCCTACCCTAACCTATCTAGCCTACCCTAGCCTACCCTAGCATACACTATCCTAATCGTAGCCTAGCCTACCTAAGCCAAGCCTATCCCACTGTAGCCTAGCCTACCTTATCCTATCCTACCCTATTCTAGCCTACCCTAGCCTACGTTACCCTACCTTACCCTACCCTACTATAGCCTAGCCTATTCTGCCTTAACCTATCTTAAACTAGATTATCCAACCTAGCCTAACACATGGCTAATCTAGACTAAACTACTTGAGCCTAACCTAAGATAGCCTAGCTTAGCCTAGCCTATCCTATCTTAGCCCAACCTAGCCTAGTCTAACTTAAACTGGCCTAGCCTAGTGTGGCCTAAACTAGCTTAGCCTATCTTAAACTAGCTTGGCCTAACCTAGCCTAGCCTAGCTTAACCTAGCCTAGCCTAGCCTGTGCTAGTCTTGCCTATCCTACACCACTCTAGCCTAACCTAGAATAAACTATCCAAAACTACACCCTAAATCTCAATATATATTATAAATATACATCCCACATGAAAGTGAAAAAACTTCACATAAAAAGTAGTGAATAGAAGTAATGGATTTATTATGAAAGTTACAAAATACAAATTGATGTTTATTGAAGAAATATTTTACATATAAATGTTTGAAAGAAAACATAATATAAATTCTATAATAAAATAAATTTTCAACATAAATAAAAACATATATATATTCAATTATGTAATTAAACAATAAATTTATAAAAATAAATAAACACTTTAAATGATTAAATCACTAATATAAAATCTATATATTACATTATTAAAATATATAAAAACTACGAAGAATCATATAAAATATATGAATGTTTAAGAAATTATAAAAAGACTATTTACTTTAAAAAAGCACACAATTTTTTTATTTTTTTCTAAAAAAGATGACTTTTTACTAAAAACAAATTAATAGATATAAAAAACTTTCTATATTAATTAAGAAAAACAAAAATTCCTATTTCTTATTTTAGTAAATAAAACTATATAAATAAATACTTATAATAAAAAATAATAAATATAAGTTTTATAGGATATTCAAGATATTTTCATCATGGAAATATTATCATAACAATATATATATATAAAAGCAACGGAATTAGAAATGAGAAAAAAGCTTATGCAGTTCTAGTTTTCAAAAAAAACCATATCCAATTCAAACAAAAAAAAGAAAAAACCTATTACAACAGCAGCAACCAGAACAGCAACAAGGAAATTCTATAAGCACAAAAGCACGAGACTTCAATTTCAAAAATTTAAAAATATATTTGAAAGAAAATTAGGTTTGCTGAAATTGTTTTCATGACCATAGTTGAATAAGCGCCTATACGAGCAAATATGTTATAGACATGAGTCGAAATTCATCAGCATACATTAATTTCCATAAATGGTCAACCAGAAGAAAAGATTTTGATATATTGGGAAAAGTTTTCGACGGTAATTTGCCTAATTTCTGGGTTTATTAGATACTCTATCTATTCTCTGACGGCATATTGGAAACGAGGGCGATGCTGTTAAGCAGACTGTCTTGTCTGTTGTTGGCAAGTTTGACATGGGTGCTCGTGGCTTGAAGGTAGCGTGTAGCCTGGTGAGAATATTCGGCGGGGAAGGGAACATGGTATAAGATTACACCCAGGAATTAGGCAACGAAGGGCAATATAAGGCAGAGGGAGTGGAAGTGACAATGTAGAGAAGTCGCCAACTGTCAGAAAGGTAGGCAAGAGCAGAGAGCAACCCTATGCAGAAGGAATAGAAGTAGAAGGCCGACATGCGTACTAGCCTCTTCTGGAGAGAACCACGGGCTTCGTCGCCAAAACAAGGGACGATAAACCTACGCCACTCCATGTTATGCCCGTCAATAGACGGAGTATCAAATAAACTCAAAAATTTTCCGTCAAGAAGCTGAGGATGGCGTTGCCGCGCAAGCCAACCTCAGCAAATCATGATAGTAATTCATTCGAGATTGTATGAAGAGAGCCCTTTCAATTTAAAGGAGATCAGTAACTCGATATCCGTAATACAGGTGGGTTTACATTTAAAGGAGATCCATAATACAGGTGGGTTTAGATTTAAAGGAAATCTATAAATTTCGTCAGGCCAGATGGATTCATTGAAATCAGCGAGAGTCACATTAAACCTCCACAAATTAAAGAAATATTAATTAAATAACTAAATAATAAGACCAGATTAATTCCTAAAACGAGAGGCGGATGGATTAAGCTAACAATAAAAATAACACAGAATATTATTAAATGACTAAAAGGCCAGAGTAAATCTTTTATTAATCCAGAAATGAATTAGTTAAAACCAGAGCAAAAAATGAATTAATTGAAACCAGCAGATACAAGAAGCCGTGGCAAAAATACTGACATCAAAGAAGGAAGGAGAAGCTACATCGATACATACCTATAACTCGATTTCATTTTCTGAAGCCACCGGCATTTCCTTCTTTCCACTCCGTTCTCCCAACATATGATTATCTGCATCTAAAAAGATCAACGGTTTCTCAGAAATTGAAACGGCAAAAAGATAAGTGATCATCAACCATTAAACTTTTCCACCTGACGATATGGTTGCAGGTTGCCTCCTATCAAAATTACTGAACTATTTCTGAAGACATTAAGGCGTGAAAGAAAGAGAAGTGATCATTAACTTACCTCCGATCTGCTCCACCGGAAGTCGACATAGAAGCAGGCTACGTACACTAACAACAATCAGACAAGCATGCCAAGCAAAACAGAGATGGAGGAAGATGTAAGAGTTGATATATATATTCCTCAGCGTCGTTTCAACCGATAGCAATGGTTAACTTCTTGGACGCTTTGTGCAACGGATAGGTTGGATGCTTTTCTGCAACGGATAGGATCAATGCAACGGTTAACTTTATTCATGCTTTTTTTCACGTTTTTTTCTAAATTTGTTTTTGATTTTAATCATTTTTTATTCTCATGTTTTCCAAATTTGTTTTGAAATGTGTTAATTTGTTATTAGTTATAGAATTTCATGTGTTAATTTGTTAGTTAGTTATAGATTTTCATGTTTTTCTAAATTTGTTTTTGATTTACTGATTTTTTATTCTCATGTTTTCTAAATTTGTTTTGAATTCAATGATCTTTTAATTCTTGCTTTAAAAAAAACATATAATTTATCACTAATTTATTCATATATTTTTTAAATTTAATTATATCATTTTGTCTTATTGTCCTTATTTTTTTTAATTTAATTGGGTACTAAATTACAAATTAGTAATTGTATTTTTAGGCATTTAATTAAATTTTTTGAGTTTTTCTTTGAGAACAAATATGATACAATATCTATTAACTTTGAATTTAGCTAATCTTTTTTAAATGTAATTACATTTTCTCTTTTTTTTAGTGTTTAGTTTTTTCAATATTTAGTACAATACTATATTTTACAAATTTTATTAGATACTATTATTTATTTATTTATTAAAATTGAATACACACACACGCAAAGGCGCGCGCACACACGCACACACGCGCGCACACACGCACACACGCGCGCACACACACACACACACACACACACATCTATATAATTATATTTGTTTTATATTTTTGCTACAATTGTTAGTATTGGGTTACAATCTACATGTACATGGAAATTTAGTTTAAATATATAGTGAGCTTCACTATGTTGGGAGTGTTCATTTTGCTTTTTTTTTTAATTTATGATGTTGTTAAAATTGTGATATTATATTAATTATGAAAACAAATGTAATATATTATTATATATATTATATATCTATATTATATATACTTAATCATCTGGATTTTCATGTTTATATTTTTGTCAAAATCATATGATATTAATTTCATCTATATGTAACATGGAAGATTTAGTTTATGGTATATGGTGGACTCCTAACATAGTAGTGTATGAGTGTACCTTTTTGTTTTATTTTTCTGACTTACAATGTTTATAAATTGGGAAATATTAACATCATGAAAATGCAATTTTTGGCCATATCTATACAAGTTTTGGATGCATTTATATTTTTTATTGTTTTATGGGATGAATTTATAATAAAATCTCATAACTAATTAGTTACCAATGTGTTCTGTCATTTTTTTAAATATATACTTCCATATTTATACAAGGCATGGATGCATTTATATTTTTTGTTCTTTTATGGGATATATTTTTTTTTCTTTGCAAAATTTAAGGTTTTTTTTTGGTAATATATGCATTGCTTTTGTTTACATGAATTTATAACAAAATAACATAACTAATTAGTTATAAATGTGTTATGGTATGTTTTTTAAATTAATACTTCTTTGCCTATATAATTTTAGGATACCCACTTTGCATGGATTGTACCTTATTGACAAGGATATATAGATTTTATTTGAAATTATTTGTCATGGTATTTTAAATATCTTTTAAGAGTGTGCAATTTATAATTAAAAAGTTGTAATTATCCATTATTAGATGTGACTTGTATATATATATAATATATATATAATTTTTTGCCCATGCTAATTTTTTGCCTTGGTCCTAAAATGGATTCGTTTCCTATGTTTAAGCAGGATATCACACAATGTTGCTCCATCCATATTTTTCTTCATATGAATAAAAAAATCTATTCGTTTCCTATGTCTAAGGTTGACTTTACATAACGGTCTTCTACTTTTTATACAACACATAAGCTCAGTTTTTCGAGAAAAAAGAAAAGAAAGCACATCAGGTAGCAGGAAAATAAATTCAGTGGCGAGAAAGAATGGAAGTGGATTCATCCACTTTAACAACAGATTGCAGTGGCTCTTACTTGGAAGAACCCGAAAAATATGTTCGAAAAGTGTTGTTCATACATCGAAAATACAAAACAATTTTAGTCGATATATACTGTTCACATGGATCTGAGGAATAGGAATGTTTCGGCAATGAGCATCAACCAAGCATATGGAACATTATGTATATATATAACAGGTTTCTAGTGAGGATCAATGGTTTGTGTCCTAATGGAATCTCTTCTTTTGAAATTTGAAATGGTTTGTGTCCTAATGGAATCTCTTCTTTTGAAATTTGAAATTTATTAGTTCGAATCTTAAAATTGCTCTTATGAAATCTAAATGAATTGGGCACAACAACATTAATATCTCCAAATATTTATGTTTCCGAATGGTATTCCACTCACTTCTTCTGCGGCAAGACATGAGATCAGACCGATCTTCACAGGCTAAAGTTTACGTGTTACAAACACACGACATGCAAAAGCATACGTAAAAGCAAGGTAGCTTTCTATTTAACTGAACATAATGTTAAGCAGCACAACAATTTGCAATAAATGTGTTTGCCAAAACTTCGATGTAGCTTGTTTTTTACCTAGAAAGTTCTAAAAGGTTAACGCTTAAGTTTGTGTGCTGCTTTAAGGGGATGATGATTTATGGTTTGGGTCCCAACAATATGCATTTTTTTTACAAT
>APFE031159501.1:0-34098 GCA_000404065.3 Pinus taeda
TTTTTATAACAAAGAGAAAACTAACAGAGAACTACAACGCAAGTTTCCTATAAAATGCTAATTAAAAACTGTAATATATTCAAGGTTGCTCAAATATACCATAATGCAAAATGTTTTTCAATAAAATTCCAACCCTTCTTCATTCTTCATAAACCGTTTTATAGAACTTACATCAACTGATTGCAAAATAATAGTATCCAAATTAATTACAATAATCTAAGATATCTAAATATCTTCAAGTTCATGCATGTAAAATAAAAACTTAAATACACTCAGTTTTTCCTTAAAATACGTACCGGAAAATATGTTGATATATACGTCAAGTAAATTGTCTCTCAAATTGTCTTCCTTGGAAAACGAAACGGGTCCCTAACTGATAGCTCAGCATCCTAGTTGGAAAAAAATGTCCCTCTGCAAAATAGGTCCAAAATTCCTCCAAAACTGCTTTCATGTTAATCCTTTCTTTCATTCAAACCTCTTGGTAAAAAACATTGATATTGTTGTTGTTAGCGTCACTGGTTTTCTGCTTTGTAGCTTTCGCTAACATGTTGACTGTCAAAATTTTATTTTCCGCCTGATTTCAAAAATTGCTGACAATAGGAAGGTTAGCATTTTCACCTGTCTGAATTTAGCTGAGAACGGAGATGTCAGGGTTGTCTGTTGGCTCCAAAATCGTTGACAGACTGACTATCGGATTTTGTCCCTGTATCATTTTCTATCAATTAGCAAACAGTTCTGCCCAAAAATAGCTAACAGTGAATCTATCAACTTTACCAAAAACACTGACGATGGGAATGTCAATTTCCCAACTATTCCTCTATATGTAAAAACTATAAGGCCAACTGTCAACAATAAAATGAAAAACCCTACTTCGACAAATAGATAGGAAAAATTGCATGTTTACTCCTCCAATCCTCTTAGTTGAGGGTACTAACTACGTTGAGAAGTACATCCACCTTCTCCAGTCTTTGTTTTTTGCTCCTCCTTGTCTCCATATGATCCCTCTTCATAGTTTCTTTGTCTCTCCTCTTCTTAGAGCCTGTAGTCTTCTTCCTGTTGATGATGAGGTCTTTTAGTTGCATATTGTCAACATTAATCACCTCTTTTGCCAATTTTGGGTTATTTCTGAGTTTGATTTCGTATCTTAATTTGTTTTTTGGCCTTGTATGGGGTCTCTTACCACCATTAAAAACCTTAAATTGTGTCTCCTCCTCTTCTCCTTCAACCTCTGCTTCTTTTCCTTTAGGAACCTCTGTTTTAGCTATGTCTGCAGGGGAAGTTTTGAAAGGTGGAGTCACAGCCTGGAAAGAGCTGATATCAACAGGTGGGTTTACAGGGAATATAAGTTCTGGTTTATGAAGCTTGGCAATTTTCCTCTTGTAGACTTTGGGACTCTTTCGACCAGATGATGTAAATGGAACTTCTAGGTTTTCTTGGCTGGGAGGTGGCTCAATAGGGGCTCGATCTTTATCTTTCTTCTCTTTTTTGGAAGTCTTTGGTCTGCCTCTTCGTCTTTTAAGGGGTTTAGGTTGAATACCTCCCCAAAAAAGGAAATGGATCCAAGTCATTTCTACCTTAGCTAGCTGGTTTTGATTAACAATTTTATTAAGGCTTTGTGGTACATAAAATGATAGGAGGGATATGTAGGGGCCCTTAACCTAGCTTCCATATGTTTAAGGCTTTCTAGCAAATTAAAACATGGATTAATTCTGATCTGAGCTGCAAGATGTGTGAGGAAATAAAAGTGGTAGAGGTTTACTCGATTAAACTATCCTTCACAAGTAAAATATTGCTGACATAGGCATAAACGGACATGTCGTTTGTCCTACAACCACTCCTTTCAAACTCCAACCCTCCAATTTTTCCCTTTGAATTCTTCTTTGAAGAAGAAAGGGACATCGATCCCTACCAAAACGTGATTGTGGAAAATCTTCTCTCCATCTGTTGGTAAGGTTGTGGCCTTAGCAATGGTTTTCTCTATAACTGAAAATGACAAGCCTCCCACCTCCACGGGATTTCCATTGAACCCATGAGCAAAAGACTGAGCCACTGCATCATGGTAGTCAATGAAATGGTGGAGAAATTCACTCCAACCGCTTGCTGAAACAATTGATGAATTTTGGGGTATATGTCCAGCAAATTTGACACTTTGGGCTCAAACCGATTCACTTTGCCTCCTTCCCCATCGTGTTGTGTGTTATTCCCAGGATTCGATCTTGAATCCCTATGAGAAAAACGGTTTCAATGCCAAGTGTGACTAAACCCCGAACTAACAAAAACAAAACTATTGACGGGACATGGTAAAACAACTCGACATGCAAATGAGATATTACAATTGGCGAGTGAATAATCATGGAGCTTTAAGTTATGATTAGGAATGGAGTTTGTATCATGTAGTAAAATCATTTGAAATGACATTCACTCATAGCAACAGAGAAAAAATCATTAACCAATACTTTTTACCCCTTCAAAATAGATAGAGATTGTTTTAATGATATCGTTGACACTGACGTGGTCAGTATAGTCGTCACTTTTTAAAATTAAAATCTGGTTTTGGCACTGACGATTAGTTTGTCAGTCAAAATGAAAATTTTTGATACTCCCATTGCAAGCGAATTCCTTCAGCAAACCATATCAGATCACTAAAACGTTGATAGCCCTGCTATCAGTAATTTTCCCTGTTTATTACAACTAAAATGCTGACACTGAAACTGTCAGCATTTCCTGAAAAATTTAAAAAACGAATTTTATTGTGATAACACTCCATGTGACATGTACTAGACCAAGGCTAATACTCATAAGTCTAGTACATGCATCATGGATAGGGAGCATGATGATTTGAATTATCTTGTTTCCCATTGTGTCAGTTACTGTGAGGGATTAAGACTAATATCCTAAGTCAAGTACATGGACATGGATAAGGAGAATGATAGATTGGATAAGAATCATGGACATACATTCTTGAGTCATTTAATGTGATGGATTAGAATAGATATCCTAAGTCACATGGACTTGAATAAGAATGGCCCGACGGACAAACATTTCCTTGAGGGAAATGGTATGATGGTAGATATACTCTAGGTCTCCTAGGTGGAGTACATACCTTGGTGAGGCGGTATGGTGTCCTATGGAATGCCTTCCAGCGTTGTGCTCTGATCTTGTGAGAGATAGATTGTATCTTTCAAGGCCTTGGTAATGTGACAATGTTTACTATGATGATATTGCGATACTTATCAATCTAGATCCTTCTTCTGAGAATAATTCAACTTGAAATGGACCTGTTGAGTCATTATGAATATTTCTCTAGTGAAGAGGGAGTGTTGGAAAAGTAACTAGGTTTGGTCTTCATAATTGTCTATGTACTTATGTATAGCTTAAGTAATAAGAAAAAGAAGAAACAAAAATTATTATTTTTAAGCATGGGTTTTATGCTTCTTTTGATTGGTCAATCTAGGCCAAGCATGTTCTGCATGCTTCTAGGACTTGTCAGTGTCTTGAGTCAATAGAATCAATGTTAAATTGTATAGGACCCATTAGGGCATGTTGTAATATATAAAATAATTTAATTCTGAGTTTAGAAAGTCAAATAATCCTCAGCATACAAGTCGACCCTAATCATGAGCAAGTCCGCCTAAGAAGAGAGACTAGAGTCAACCTCATATGAAGGTTATATAAAGGAGATCTCAATTCATTCGGAGACTTCTGCAGTTCGATCAAGATAAAAAGTAGAAGGAAGATTAGAAGTGCAAGACAAGAAGAAAGACCAAGCAAGGGAAAAGATTTGATCTCTAGCCATTTCTATCCATATATGCAAAGGTTCTAGGGATTCTGCACTTGTTGTAGGGTCGAGTATTGCAGATGAAGTTACAGATATAAAGGAAGGTCGAAATATTTTCTAGAACAAACTTTGAAGGAGTTGACTGTCATTGTCCTTGGAAGATCTTGTTTTGTTATTGAAGAAGTGATTTTGTGGAGTGATGACTTGGTATTTGGAGCATATTTTGACTTTAGAGTTTGGGTCTTAGAGGTCTCATTTTGATCTGATTCTATACGAAGGAGATTGTTCATGTTTTCCCGAAGTTATGGGGTTTTTCCTTGGCGTGGAGCCTACATCTTGTGTCTATTATCTCTTGTGAACTTCATGTTTATATTGGTAATTGTTTAATGAAGAAAAAAAACACAAATAAATTAATAAGAAGCCAACAAAGTTCACAAATAATTATCAAGCTAAGGAAAATCAACATATATCTAAATCCACTTTGATTTTCCAACATGGATCACCCTTTGAACCACACTTGTATACATAATGCTCTGACTTCTTATACATTATCTATACACACAGTGGATTACATACCATGTCGGCTCACATTTATTATTAATCTTTTATAAGGAAACGATAGGGATACATATGATTATATGCTACAGTGACCTTGTCATATATCAGTGATCTAGATATGACGATGTCCATAATTTGATAGTGGCTAAATAATACAATGGCAATGGTCTCATATGACAACTCGAAATTACCAAGAATACACCTCACATCTAACCTTAATAAGTGGTTCAATGGATCTGTATGTACAATGACTTATGGATAGACAATAGTTCATTGATATACCTTGTGGCATGGTAGTTTGCACACATTGATGGCTCTCTCATATATACATATTGATCGTAGAATAAATTTCAAAGCATGTGACTAAGGGTCATGAACTATGGAATCCTGTTTTGAATTTTATCTCTTTTTTCAAAGAATTGGAACATATGATAGAGGAATCGATTTAGTGGCTGAAGGTGCAATTCGTGTCTTGGTTGTGTTTTAGCAAGGTCTAAAAATTAAAGTTTCAAATATGATAAAGGACACCATACATAGCAATGACAAGCTTTATACTATAAGCTTGTATCATCAATAAAAGTGACAATAATATGGAAATACTTCTACAATGCTTTGGATTATGAGTTCAATTATTTGAGAAGCATATTATGTGACAATGTCTTCTCTATGTGAACTCAAAGACACATTGAGTGTAAGGAGCTATGGAACATTCCTCCTTGGGACACTACTAGCAGCTTAAAGGAATTATGTATGGTTTAGTAGTTGACAGTCTGAGGTGTATCTATAAAAAAAAGATAACATTTGTTGAAGAGGACTATGGTGAAAAGTGATCCTATAGCTCAAGTTTAAGAGGGAGACGCTATTTTTCATCAAATTTAGACATTCTATCTCTCTTCTTGTACTAATATTGATTTCTTTAGTAAATTTAGTCTCTTGATTTATTTATTACTTGATTGTAACTACTCTTTCGTGATCTCCCTGAATAGGATTGCAGGTACATGCTAAAAACTGTCTAGGCTAGAAGAAGTTATAATATCAAAACAAAAGTCTGTAACAAGTCCTGGATTCAAAGGGGATTTGGATCCAGTAAGAACTATGGTTTTAAAAGGAAGTCATCATTCAGAGGGAACAATTAAACTCTCAAGGTATGCCTTTAAGTATTATCTTTAAATTATATTTAAAGGCTAAAGTTGTGATAGGCTTTGACAAACCTCTATCCTGAATGAAGTACATGTACTTCAAGGACAAGCTTGGACCTGTTAAGATAAATTCTTGGTAAGAGGGAGCATTAATAAGATAAATATAGGGGCAACCATTCTCCATATTTAGGAAGAATGGACTAGACAATTATTGAGAGCACAAATTCTCCTAGTTTAGGAAGAATGGTCCTTAAGGTCCTGTTACTCGAGAGAGTACGTGCCTTTATGTGTTGGCCTAATCATTCTATGAGAGTGGGTGCCTTTTGTCAGGCTCAGTTACTTGTTGAGTGAGCTTTTTGGCCTACAGTGAGGCATGTGAAGTTAGGGCTTGACCAAGATAATGACAAACTTGTAATGTAAGGATCCTTTAGGGTTTTGACCTGTAGTGTGAGGAATTGAATGTCCTCTAAGGTTTAACCAACCTTTTATAGTTGGAACATGTATGTTTTTGGGGGTTTGACCTTAATGATGGAAAACATGTACAAGTTTCTATACAATGAGGTTAAGGCGTCAATTGGATCATGGTGACTAGTTGTTGTACCTTAGGTTGAATATTATGTATGATGGTAATTAGGGATGATACCTTGGCAGTGGCCTAGATGGTGCCTAGATGGTACCTAGATCCCTGAAATATATTGGGTTCATACCTTCGCAGTAGCCTAGATGGTCTCTAGATCCCTAAAATTGTATATGTTGGTTATGATGTTGATCTAACCCTTCTTATGGTAATATTTCAATTTGAGAAGTATCCTTGTACCAGTTATGGAATTATGAATACCTCCCTAGGTAAGAGGGAGTTTTGGAAAATGTAACTAGGTTCAATCTTCATAATTGTGATTGTACTTATGTCATTATATATTTTATGTAAAATGCAAAAGAAGAACAAGAAATATTATTTTTCAAGCATGGGTTTTGTTGTCCCTTAAGAAACCAATTTCTTGGTTGTGTAGAAATTGTGCTTAAGACATTAATGTTTATTATTCATGTCACTTATTTGTATGATGTATCCTCAAGTGAAGGACCTGAAGGGCTTGACTTTTAACCCTTAATATTTAGCTGATATGAAAGTCTCAAAATGCCATATAGTTGCTGGATATAAATGTTGAGTGAAAAATGCTTCGAGAAGCTAGAGACAATATGTTGTTTTTCACAAAAACTATTACCTATAACGCTTTGAGAAGTTAGAGACAATATGTTGTTTTTTTCACATAAACTATTATCTATAACTTAGAAGAATTGTAGAAGTAGGAACTTTAATTATAGGAATGCTCTTTTAAAGAATTTTAACTTCATTCATATAAGTAAACAAAGACCTGTAGTTTCATTACCATACTTAAAGAAAGGAAGACACATTATGACACATAACAGAGAAATTACAAAATCATACCCAACAATGTGTGGAAAACACCTGATTCTTTCATTAATCATCAATTTGATCAAGACTACAATAGCATAGCCTCCAGGCTCTTCAAAATTCGGACCTCTTTTCTATAATTTTGCCTCTTTTATACATCATGGGACAGTTGGTAACGACCAAAACTGTCAAACTGCTTAACTATCTCCTAACTGTCTAAAGTAAAAGTCTTTACAAAATATTACATTGGAGGGTAAAAGACACCTCATTCTTCTCAGGAAAACAAGATAAAAAGAAGTAAAAAAAATTAGAATATGGTTGGTGATTGATGCTTACTATTCAAATCTATGGCTTGAGTAGGTGGTATGACGACAACTAAACTGCTTTAACGCAGCAAAGCTACATCTTTACAAAATTATGTGCGTGGACTTGTGGGTTATGGGCCCACATATATATCGGAAGCGTTCTAATTGGCGAAATCACAGAGAAACCCACCCAATCACCATTGGTCCTTCCTTAAACGTTTATGGCCGGAACCAAAGGAATTAAGACTCTGATTCATAATCTTGTCGTGTCTGCCTTTTCCACAAACCTTTACCTTCCCCACGAAACTGAAAGGAAACAAAATGGCAGTTCATAGACTTCTTGGGTCTGAAATTTATAATAAAACTCATGCACTTTTTGATGTGATATCCGTCAGATCTCATCCCTTCTTGATGAGCATATGTGATCGATCCAAACTTCAACGAATTAAATCACATTCCATAAACCATCATGTACATTTTCTAGATTAAACCTCGTCCTTGTTAACCATAAGATTACCGTCGGATCTAAATCCTTCAAGAGGACGACCCCAATTAACTGAGGTTTTAACTCAGTTTTATAATTTCTCATGTCCGATTTTGGAGTTATCCTTCGCGCTTGTTAGCACACGATTAACATTAGATCTGTTTCCTGTCGATCGAATGGCTCAGATCTTCTCCTAGGTTTCTCACATTCGAAAACCATCAATAATATAAAATAAATCACTTCCTTCAAACTTCCACATTCTCTTTTAATTTCGCTAGAACATAATATTTTATTTTTTGCAATAAAATTGAAAACGAAATTTAAATGACAATGGATGCTACAACATCTCGCTCCACCTGGGGATAGTGCTTTTGCCATAGAAACACTATGAACCATAGATCAATGCCTTCACCTCGGGCATACAGTCACATATTGCTTAGCCAATTTAAATTCTATGGAATTTGTACAATGAATTCACTTTGGTATCTACAATGACAGGATGCTTGTGCTTCAGAATTGGAAATAATGTTTGAGAAACTACCCATTGACAGGCAGTTGTAAAGTTTCACCATCAAGATTCTCTAGGAAGAATGTATTATTTTCCCTTGTTTCTATGATCCTGAATGGTCTAATATCCCACCTTAATACCAGGTCTCCAACTTTAAAATCAATTTCTTTGGCTTTTCTGTCAAAAATACCCTTCATCTTTGATTGTTACATAGTCAAATTCTCTTACCTTATCCATGCTTTCATTCAACTCCACTACCTTATCCAACCTTCTTATCAGAGCATTGGGCTCTTCTTTTGCCTCCTGAATCATTGCAATCATAGGTTTCACAAGATGACTTGGGAACAAAGCTTGAGTTACATACATTAACTCAAAAGGTGATTTGCCTGTATACCTTTTTGTAGTCACTCGGACAGCCCATCGAGCAAACTTTAATTTCGAGTCCCAGTCTTTATGATTCTTTGCAATAGTTTTCTTAAGAATTTTCATCAATGTTTTGTTAGTGGATTCAACCAATCCATTTCCCTGTGGATGATAAGTTGTTGAATGAGATAAAATAACATTATACTTCTGACAAAAAGCAACAAACTTACTTGAACTGAACACTTGAGCATTGTCTGTTATGATTTTGACAAGGCATCCAAATCTGCTGAGAATATTTTCCTCTAAAAATTTCATCACCACCTGGTCATTTGCCTTTTGGGTAGGAATAGCTTCTACCCACTTGGTGAAATAATCAGTAGCTGTGAGAACCCACTTGTGCTGAATAATGTTTACATCATATGTCTTGAGATCCTCATAGGACCAAGCCAAAACATCAGTGTACTTCCTGAAAAGCTTAATATATCTCTCCTTATAATTAAGTGGAACTCCATTAAATAATTTGACTAACTTGGGCTCGTTTTGGGTTCCAATATTGTGATCTTGAATCTGCTCATCTTGTGGAATTTTCTCTGAACTAACAGCTACATCATTGGAGTTAAAAATTCTTTTAAGAGGAACAAGCCCCCTTTGCAGAATATTATCTTTCAATTGAATAAATTTTTTATTAACTATGAAATTTGTAAAACCACTTATTTCTGCACCTTCTGTTGTTTCATCTCCATCTTGATCAATCTCGGTGCCCTTAAAATCTTCAATTATAGTCAAGAATTCCTTAATCTATTGATTATCCTGAAAAGCTTGTCAGTGTTTTATATTATCTGAATAGAAGGTGTATGCCTCATTTCAACCTCATGTCTTAGTGTTGGATTTATAGGAGGCCTAAAAGTACTCGCAGCCACAGCCAAGGAGTCTGCTAATCTATTCTCATCTCTTGGAATGAACTGTATGTTAAAAGCCTCAAAGAAATTATCAACTAAATCCCACACCTCATTTCTATATGCCATGGGCCTAGGGTGTTTTGTTTGACAATGGTTCTTTATTTTCTTTATAATCAGCTCTGAATCTCCAAAAACGGAAATTGATTGGACTCCCATTTGTTTTGTTGTTTGAAGGGAAATGATAAGGGATTCATATTCTGCCACATTATTAGTTGCTTCGAACTCCAATTTAAAAGAAAATGGGATCATATTACCTCCTGGTGTAATTAAAAGGAAATCAGCACTTGTTCCTTTTTTAGAATAGGCTCCATCAAAGAAGCACTTCCACACCCCTTCTGTTTGCATCTTTGTATTTACACAGGCTGAAGTGAGCTGCCTCTGGTTATCTTTAGCCAATTTTGCATTGTCATGCAACATGAAGCAAGAAAAGTCATATTTTTCTTAGTATATACAGGTGAATTACTTGCTTCGTTCTTTGTGATTGTTTTAACAAATCTTATTTCTCTGTACAAACTTCTTTCTTTCCCACCAAAAATTGATATGTAAAATCCAATTTCAGAACACCACCCAATTTAGCCCCCCATGACCTAGATATAAACATTCCAAACTTAGCAGGGATATCTGCTACCACTACATCCATTACCAAGCTTCTAGCTGGGATCTAGGCTAGTGACACCACCATATCTTTAATGACCCTGGGACACTTGACTTTATTTGAATCAAAAGAATACAGGTCTCTGTAAGGTTTAGTAACTTGTAGATTTAGTTGTTTCATTACTAATAGTGGCATAAGGTTATGTGAAGCTCTTGAATCAAACATACAATTATACAAGAGGAAATCATGAATCAATAAAGAAATTTAGAAAGGAGGTGTTGAAAAATCTACCTCCTCCACATGTAGACCAAAAATCTCTACTAGTTTATCTTCTTGTAGATTCACAGTGTCATTTATATTCACATTCTGAGACAGGTTGATAAACTCAGCAATCTCTCTTTGATAAACTGGTGTTTTGACCAACTCTGTGAGGGGCACCTGAATTCTAATTTTTTTCTAATTCTTTAGTGAGACTAAACGCATGGACCTGTTTAGTATTCCTTTAATTTTCATCATCACTCTTTTTCATCACTGAAATCTCTTGTGGAATGGAAACAATTTTTTCTAAAGGAATTTTGTCACTTTTGTCTTGAGAAGACTCACCTTGAAGTATTTGAGTCATGTTATTTGTATTCTCTTGTTGCTTTCCTTTATTTAATTGTTTTGTAGGCTGTGGTTCTTGTGGAGTCGCCTTTTGTAGGGGAGTTGAAACTTGCTGCTCACCTTCATTTTCTTAATTTCTAGATCTTTTTCTTGATCTCAAGTCATACTTCTTATGTAATTCTGCCTACATAAAATTAGTAAACTACTTCCAATATTCATCAGTTTCATTCTCATCATAAATGGCATCTGTTTCAGTATATTCTTCTCCCTCAACACCTAGTTCATCTTCATCTCCTGCATATAATATGAAAATATGATCATCATGATCCTTGGAATGCTCTGGTACTTCATCAGGATCTACCTCTAAGTAAAGTGGTGCTTGAACCTGATCTTGGTCTTTTGTCTCCTTCTGCAAAATTTGCAGAGGTTATCTTCTATATTGAGGATTAAAATTTATATTTTATTGTACTTGCCTCTAAGAATTCTTACTCTCCAATTCCAATTTAATCAATTTACTAGACAAATTTTTAATCACATTATTCATATCCTCTAATGTTTGATCTTGAGAGGATTCCACTTTAGCATTTCCCTTATCTTGAGTAGGTTGTGCCTCTGGTGCTTTACCTATAGCCACCAGATTTGCTTCTATTTCTAAAGCATCAGTTTGGATCTGATCAAGGGTTGTGGATCATCTCTCCCTCAATGTGAATCCAAAATCTAATTCAAATGCCCCTGCAGAAGTTATTTTTGCACCAGTAGGAGGGGGCTTGATCTCCACTGGAAGACTGTTGTAAAGTTTATTGAACCTTCTAATGAACTCAACAACACTTTCATCATATTTCTTTTTAATAGCATTAAACTTTGTAAGTGAATACCCATGGTCTCGTTTCTCTCCCCATCTCTTGGTGAATTGGTGCTCCATCTCTTCCCATGTAGGAATAGAGTTATTAGGAAGCCCTTTAAACCACTTACTTGCTTCACCATCCAAGGATTGCACAAAAAGTCTTAAAACAACATGCAAGTGTTCAACTGTTGAGGTTTTCTGCACAATTACAAAACATTGTTATATGCTTCTTTGTTGTTTGTTCATCCTCCCCTAAGAAACGAGAAAGAATTTTTCAGTATTCTTGAGGCATTGGATTCAACTGTGGTGGAAACTAAATAGGTGCATACCTATTCAACAAGAATGCAGGTGTTGCCATGTTTGTTCCTGAACTTACTGAACCTTGAGTACCAACAGATATAGAACCTGACTAAGGAGTAAATGGAGTATAAAAAGGTGGCAATGTAGTTATAAGTTCAGGTTGAATAACTATAGCATATATTGAGAAAGAAACAAACTCTAAAGACTGTTCTTGACAGTTGGGTTCTTGAAATGAAGTGGATGTAAAAGGTAGTTCTTGGTCAAACAAAGGTGAATATTTGGATGAAAGTTGTGTTAAACTACCATCGCGTGCAGACAATGTAGGACTTCATGTAGCTAGAGTTTTTGGCCTTCCAACCCTCTTGGAAACTAATCTCTCAGGGTCTAAAAGGGCTTGAACTTTTTGTTGTGAGGTATAAATTTGAAGCCAGAGTTATTATTTTCTATTCAATACAACCAAATATTTCCTCCTCACTGAACAACCAGAGGAAAATATTAAAAACCCAGGGAAAAGTGTTCTTGATTTCGTTCCCCAGCAACGACGCCAATTAATGTTGTCCCTTAAGAAACCAATTTCTTCACTGTGTAGAAATTGTGCTTAAGACATTAATGTTTATTATTCATGTCACTTATTTGTATGATGTATCCTCAAGTGAAGGACCTGAAGGGCCTGACTTTTAACCCTTAATATTTAGCTGATATGAAAGTCTCAAAATACCATATGATTGTTGGATATAAATGCTGAATGAAGAATACTTTGAGAAGTTAGAGACAATATGTTCTTTTTCACAAAAACTATTATCTGTAACACTTTGAGAAGTTAGAAACAATATGTTGTTTTTTCATAGAAACTATTATCTGTAACTTAGAAGAAATGTAGAAGTAGGAACTTTAACTACAGGAGCGCTCTTTAAGGAGTTTTAACTTCATTCACATAAGTAAACAAAGACCTACAGCTTCATTACCATACTTAAAGAAAGGAAGACACATGATGACACATAATAGAGAAATTACAAAATCATACTCAACAATGTGCGGAAAACTCTTGATTATTTCATTAATCATCAATTTTATCAAGAATACAATAGCATAGCCTCCAAGCTCTTCAGAATTCGGACCTTTTTTCTATAATTTTGCCTCTTTTTATACATCATGGGACAGTTGGTAACCACCAAAACTGTCAACTGATTAACTATCTCCTAACTATCTAAAGTAAAAGTCTTTACAGAATATTACATTGGAGGGTAAAAAACACCTCATTCTTCTTAGGAAAACAAGATATCAAGAAGTAACAAAAATTAGAATATGATTGGTGATTTATGCTCGTTGTTCGAATCTGTGGCTTAAGTAGGTGGTCTGACGACAACTAAACTGCTTGAACACAACAAATCTACATCTTTACAAAATTTTGTGCGTGGACTTGTGGGTTATGGGCCCACATATATATCGGAAGCGTTCTAATTGGCGAAATCACAAAGAAACCCAACTAATCACCATCGGTCCTTCCTTAAATGTTTATGGCCATAACCAAAGTAATTAAGACTCTAGTTCATAATCTTATCACGTCCGCCTTTTCCACAAACCTTTACCTTCCCCACAAAACCAAAAGGAAACAAAACTGCAGTTCATAGACTTCTCGGGTCCGAAATTTATAATAAAACCCATGCACTTTTTAACGCAATATCCGTTGGATCTTGTCCCATCTTGATGAGTGGTTGTGATCGATTCGGACTTCAACGGATTAAATCACATTCCATGAACCATCGCGTTTGTTTTCTGGATTAAACCTCGTCCTTGTTAACCACGCGATTACTGTTGGATCTAAATCCTTCAAGCGAACGGCCCCGATTAACTGAGGTTTTAACTCAGTTTTATAATTTCTCATGTCCAATTTTGGAGTTATCCTCCGCGCTTGTTAGCACGAGATTACCATTAGATCTATTGCCTATCAATCGGACGACTCAAATCTTCTCCTAGGTTTCTCACGTTCGAAAGTTATCAATAATGTAAAACAAATCACTTCTTTCGGACTTCCACATTCTCTTTTAATTCTGTTAGAACATAATATTTGATTTTTTTATTTTTTGCGATAAATTGAAAACGAAATTTAAATGACAATGGATGTTACAACAGGTTTCATGCTCAACTTAATAGGTCATCTAGGTCAAGCATGTTCTTCGTGCTTCTAGGGCTTTTCAAAGTTAAAAGAATATTTGTTATGAGTCAAGCCCCATTTGGAATTTGAAAAGAAAAAGGAAAAATAACTTTTAAATATGTAATTTTGGGTCAAACACCCCTCTAGGTGCCAGGTCAGCCTACCTGTCAAGTCGACCCTGCCCCAACCGACATGTCTATTCGCATCCCTCTGAACAATAAAAATAGAGGGAAGATGGAACTCATTTGGACACACAATTTTGGATGTTTTTGGTCTGAAATATCTCAAAAAGGATATAGATGAAGAGGAGGGTTGAAGTATGAGAGGAGGAGTTTCTTCTTGAGCTTAAAGTGTGTGGAAGTTCCACCTTGATACATCTCTTTTTGTTGGTCTCTTGATGATGGATTTGATGTGCTAAAGGAAGGTCTGACTTGGCATCTAGAGGGTGAAGTTTTTTGTCGTCTTGGGTCTTGGATATCTCACTTTGATATGATTCTATAGAAGAGAATTTTTTGGGTTTTTCCCTTGGAAGGGGTTTTGCCCTGGATTGGAGCCTATATCTTTTGTTTTTATGTGATCTTCATGTTCTTGTATTATAGTCACTACTTGATGAAAGAAGAAAAACACAGTAATAATAATGCCAACAAATCTCACAAGTAATTATCATGAAGGAAAATCAACCTTTATTTTCAATTTTCTAGATTTTCCAACAAGTGGAACCAATATTATGACAACTATTGGTCACTGCACAACAATAGACATCTCTCCCCTAGAAAAGTTAAATTCACTCCTGAAAATAGTTTAAAAAGTTAAAGGAAAGAAGTTAAGAGTGTCTTGAAAGGATATTTAAAGTACAAATAATCAAAATTAACTCTTGAAAATAGTTAAAAAAAAATAAAGGAAAGAAGTTAAGAGTGTCTTGAAAGGATATTTTAAGTACAAATAATATACTCTTAAGATCTATCCCTAATTTGATGAGAGGAATTTTACCACCCAATATAGGGTATATGCGTAAGTGTAATGTAAGTATGTAAACAATTTTAAATGTAGGCTTAATAAAACAAAACAAAAAAGGTTAAAAGTGATATTGGAGATAAGTGCAAACATTTAAATGTTGACTCAATTAATAATAAAAAGTGAAAGCATTACAAATAATAAAATTCATCGTTATATTTTGATTTAGTTATTAACTTGTGAATAGGCTTTGTTAAAATACCATGGGTGAATATCATAACCTATGTCACAATCAAAATATTTTATAACAATATGACAAGATTCTTAACCATGGATATTCACCCGTGGATATCATTAACTTGTAAAAACTAGGTTTTGCTATAACACAATAGGCCAATACCATGGCTTATCAATACCACATACCAAAAAAAACATAACTTATTTCGCAATCAAGATATTTTATAACAATATGAAAATATTCTTAACCATGGATATTCACCTCAATTTACCATGGATAGTATTAACTCGTAAATAGCCTTTGTTACAAATATCATGGACCAATACCATCGCTTATCAATACCACATGCCCAAAAAACATAATTTATTTTACAATCAAACAATATGACAAGATTCTTAACCATAGATATTCACCCCCACTTTGCCATTGATATTATTAACTTGTGAATAGGCTTTGTTACAATAGCATGGCTTATCAATATCACATGCCAAAAAACCGTAACTTTATTTCACAATCAAAATATTTTACATATTATTAGACAAGATTCATAACTATGGATATTCACCACCACTTTACTATGGATATTATTAACTTGTAAATAGGCTTTGTTACAATACCACATGCCCAAAAACAGTAATATTTTATTTTAATATATTTTTATAGCATTTTTTTAATTGAAACTAAAACGAAAAACGTTATAATAACTTTTGAGATATATCTAAACCCTCTAAGGCTTACTAAAAATATTCCCATAGAAATTAAATTAAGGTTTTAATAAATTTTAAAAGGAGAATATTTTTATATTTAAAGTTGTGAAATGTGTATAATATAAATAGTATTATTGAGAACCAACATAGAATCTAAACTATAGATCAAAGTGATGAGAGCAAGCAAAGTGACTAACAATAATAGATGAAAGATCATACATGATTTTTTTAAGTTTTTCATTATTGTATTTTCTTTGACATGATTGATCCAAAATATAGGTTTAATATTTTACAAACCAATTGAGCTTTTTTAATTTAGATACTTCTTAAACACAAAATAATGGGATAAAATTTAAGAGGAGGGGGGGAGATAGTGACAAAGCTCAGGGAGGAAAGAGAAAGAGAGTTATGGGGGGAGAGGGAGAGGGAGATAGGGAGAGAGGGAGGTGGGAGAGAAAGAGGGAGAAAAAGGAAAGAAAAATACAAAGAGAGATAGAGGTGGAGAGAGAGAGGGAGTAACAAGAGAGAGAGGAGAGGAAGGGGGAGAGAGAGGAGGAGAGGGAGAGGGAGACATAGAGATGGAGGGAAGAGAGAAGGGGAGAGGGAGGGAGATAGTGACAGAGTTGGGGAGAGACAGAGATTATGGGGAGAGACAGAGGAAGGTAGGAGAGAAAGAGAGAGAAGACTCAAGAGAGAGAAAGAGCGAAAGACGAAGTTGGATGGGGAAAGAGAGGGAAGGAAGAAAAAATACAGAGGGAGAAAGGTGGAGAGAGAGAGGGAGTGACAAGGGAGTGATGGAGAGAGACTGAGGGAGAGAGAAGAGTGGAGGCCAAGAGAGAGAGAAGGAGAGAAGGAGAAGGGAGAGAAACAAAGAGAGGAAGAGGGAGAGAAAGAGATATGGAGAGAGAGAGTGTGTATGTTTGGGGGGTGATATAGAGAGAGGGAATAAGAAAGAGGCACGTAGATTCAAATATAGATATTGTATAACCAACCTAGATCCATCTTATCACATCTATCAAGTGCCAAGAGGGATCAAATCTCTTGAAGTGCAAACCTTTCCTCATGTTCTGCACTAAAAAAATAGGTTTGCACCTTGAGAGAGCGATGGAGAGAGACTGAGGGAGAGAGAAGAGTGGGGGCCAAGAGAGAGAGAAGGAGAGAAGGAGAAGGGAGAGAAACAAAGAGAGGAAGAGGGAGAGAAAGAGATATGGAGAGAGAGAGTGTGTATGTCTGGGGGGTGATATAGAGAGAGGGAATAAGAAAGAGGCACGTAGATTCAAATATAGATATTATATAACCAACCTAGATCCATCTTATCACATCTATCAAGCGCCAAGAGGGATCAAATCTCTTGAAGTGCAAACCTTTCCTCATGTTTTGCACTCAAAAAGTAGGTTTTCACCTTGAGAGATTGAATCTCTCTCGGTGCTTAATAGATCCACGCTTAAAATGGATCTAGGTTGGTTTTACTCAATAAACACAACCTTGTGTTAAAACTTGAGTAATATCATCAATTTCATTTCACACTATCAAATTCATTTAAGTGTTTTTTTAAACCACTTATTTCAAACAATTTATTTTTATGTTATCTCAAAGTATTTCATCAAATGTTTCAAGTTATATATAAAGTGAAATATCAAACCATGTATAAGATTCTTAAATTAACATATCTCCAAAAAATAAGTAAAGAAAAATAATGTTTCGAGTTATATATAAAGTGAAATATCAAACCATGTAGAAGATTCTTAAATTAACATATCTAAAAAAAAAAAAAAACTTTTATCCTAAGATAATATTTCAATGAGAAACATTAAATCCAAACTAAATCCAAATATTCTATAATAATATTAGACTAGATTTCATTTTTTTAAATAATTTCAAACAATATTTATAAATAAAATAATGTATAATTATTTTAATCTTAATTTTAAAAGTGATTAAAAAAACGTTGAAAAAGCTGCATTTTTAATTTTTTTGCCTATACATTTATAGATTCCCATACCAAGGTTAAAATGAAGTTTCAGTCAGCAAATTACATGAAATCATATTTAATACTTGACCAAATTAATTTAAAATTAAATAAAAATGCATTCACAAACAACATGGATGTCTAAAATGTTTTAAAACAAATCATTATGGACGTCAAATTAGTGCCAATTATCTTTAAACTTTGAGTTGGAATCTAATACAAAATAGTAACAAAAATTGCAGCAAAATCCCCGAGTTCAACCTTCAGAGATTTATTAAAACATTTGTGTTATGTTTTATTGTGATTTCAACATTTGTGTTATGTTTTATTGCGATTTGCCAAATTCTGCAAAATGTCGATAATAATTCCCCTTCCTAAAAAATATAGAAGTCATACAAAATCAGTACAAGGAAATGGTATCTCTCTATCATAGTAAATACAAATCCTGGTAGAAGGAACAATAATATTGATCCAACACAATTTAAATTAATATTTTCCAATATAAAAATATGTCACTCAAAACTGACTTCACAAATTGCATTTAGCAACCCAAACTCCAAAAGTCCCATTCAATTGCACTACACTCACATCATAAGCCAACTGACTAGAAGAATGATCTCACATCTTGTAGTAGAAAACTGTAGACTCTCCCGTGCTAAAGGGGAGGAGATACCAATAATTATGAGAATGTCATTGCAAATCCTGCTGAGTTCATCAACTTTGTGATGGTACTCGTAGATCCGTTTATGATTTGACACTGAGCTCTTTACCCCTTGCCTCTTCGATATGCTCTATGGAGGACATTATCTACCATGAAGCTCTCTAGTTCCAATACCCATGGACATGATTTTGATGATATTTTTCTTGTGTATTCATTTTATTTGTCTGTTTCAGTCTTTGAGCTAGTCTTTAGTTATGTTCTTAAATTTTTGTTGTTGTTGTTGTTAATGTAGCTGTAAAACCTGATTATGCACTTCCACTTTCAATTACATTATTGGACATTAATAAAATTATTTGACCTTATCTTATTATTGTGCCCCTATGACATATCTAAAGAGAATGCTCTCTTTCATACCACCACTACCACTACCACACTAAACCAAATAAACAATGGCAACTTTTGCTTAGATTCCAATATGTATTGATCACTGAGTGTCCACAAGGGATGCAGAACTACTCAAATCCGTGAACATGCCAGTCATAGAAGGAGAAGAAAGTCCCAAAAACAACTTCAAAACTTAATCCATATGGGGTGAGAATACCAACATAGGTGATGTGCTGATATTCTACATTTTAGTTATTCGACATAACCCCTATTATCCTGTAGCTTTTGATTTATCGAGACAACACATTGAAAGACATATGAAAATAAAATGCAATCAGATAATAACATAAGAATCATGAGAGCTGTTACAATCTTGTTGATGATTCTCTCATGTTCAAAACCAAAAGATTGCCCCTCCTTATATCAACATAACTCTGATACTAATTGTTATGTCTTATTCATTCACCACAACACATGCTAATGCAATTATTGTTCAATCTCAACATCCTTCACATCCCACTTCACTTCTATTGACAGTCTCTTCCCTATAGCATCGAATCGTTGTTTCATTCATTTTCACCATTTTTTTAAACTTTGTTCAGATGGCATATGAAATGATGATGTTCTAACAATGTTACCAGAACCAGACCAGTCATTGAACCAGTCAAGTACAAAACCAGTAGTTGGACCAGAATCAGAAAAAATCAGACCAAAAAACTATTCAAAAATTGAATATATATATATATATATGAATCCAAACCATTATACACAAATATTCAAAGTTTCTCATATATAAAGCAAGGGTGCATGTAACCAAAGCTGCAATTCGTCTTTGTACCAAAAATACATTAACAAGTATGTTGCATTGTTTTCGGGACAGGGGAACAGATATCCAGGATGGCTAGAGTGCACCCCCAAATTTTGTAGGGATGGCAAAATATATATATATATATATATTAAAAATTTAGAATTCACTATTAGCATCTGTATTTGTTTCAAGCTTATGTTCATAACAATCTATATTTTATCGTATTATGCACAGCCCTTACACTTGCCAATTTTGAAAAATCTCAAACAACTTAAAATTCGGGTGAGTGACTTTGCATTATTGGCCACTAGACATGAGTAAAATGTAGACATGAGTAAAATGTAGTTTAGCTTTAGGAAACTTAAGTGTAACTATTTTCAATTTGCAATAAAGTCCATAAGCGGTCAATGAGATAGAGAAGAGGTTTTGCAAACTTATACAACAGTATTAAAAACACTATAAAACAATTTGATTCTATAAAGAGATTAGATTCATATTTTATTAAGAAGGTGATTGAATAGGAATTTATTCAAACATTTAGTACCCAATCCAAGTCACTACTATCTAATTGTTTTTTCGCAATGCTTGAGGTTGGGATGGTGGAAGCATTAGACTTGAATGTCTCTTGGAAACCCATGTACAATACGTAAAGCTAAGATGACCTGAAAAATGAGAAATAGAAAGAGCAATAACCACAAGGATCAGCCCTTTGAAATGTTGCATTTCCTATTTTCTTGACATAGAGACTTTGCTTATTGTAATTTTGTTGTTGAAAATACAATATTTAAATTACTAGAAACCCAATTGAAACCCATCATCATACAAAACCCATGTTTTGAGCTGCAACTTGTATAACGGATTTAGATTCAGTGTAATCCAAAAATAAGGGATGGGAAAAGTGATCATATTGCCCAATCATCAATGTCCATGATTTTCAGAAACTGAAAATATATGTCCAGGTTATCCTTGAAATCTGCCCAAAAAAACCCTGAAATCTTTTCAATACGTCCCTGAAATCTGTTCAAAATGTCCCTGAAATCTACCAGAATGCGTAGGGGATGGCTAGCAAGTCCTTGAGTCCCCAATGAAGTCCCCAACAATTTGGGGACATTTCCTAAGTGTCCACAAGTCATTGGAACATGGGGATGCAGGGTACATGGGTTTTTTTTGGGGGGATGGGTCCCTGTGCTACATAGATTAACAAAGAGGTTCTAAATGGCCTTTAAAGTCCAGAAAAAAATCATGCTACAATAAACAACTACATATCGTCAAAATTATTGCCTATACTGGGATCCTCATGATCAATATCACCTTCTAAGCACTAAAGTAAAATAGAAGAAGCTTAACATGCTAGATCAATGATTTTGCTTGAGTGAAGGATACATTTTTACTAGGGCCATGATAGAGGTATTCAACAATCAATGCCACCAATAGAGGTACATGTGATATCCCCAATTTCATAAGTAACTAAACTGTAGCATAATTTTGTAATTTTGGCGTTGGAGACAATTTGGGGCATTTTGGACTTAGGAGAAGTGGGTAGATGGGTCCCACGCTCTGGAAAGGGAGGCAATTCGAACCTCAAGGAAGGGGGACGAATCTGTGGATTGTGGGGGCCACCAAGGGGAGAGAAGGAAACCATGACTATAGAAAGAAGCAAGGAAGCATTTCTCCTCATCCTTTGTCTATTACATTTTAGAATTCGACCTCTCTCTTGGAGTTGTTTAGCTCAAGGGTTGGAATGTTGTTGAGCATAGGATTGTTGTGTATGTTGTCATTGATGTCAAAGCAGCGACATATGCAGCATGTATAAGTTGGTTCGTATGCAAATGTCGTCAATGATGTCAAGGTTTGGAGGCCATTGATGTGATGGGTTCACAAGATGATGCAGTGTGACTAAGAAACCCTACTTGGAGCAGAAACCCTAATTAAAGGGATGAAACCATAACCCTAGGTTTTGGATCCCATGTTGGTGATATTGATGCATAGCTTAATGTAATGATTTGTTGAGGTCACGATCATCATTGAGGTTGCAGATAGATGATAAAACCCTAGCTTTAGGCCTTGGGTTCCTGAGACAATGAGGACACCTCGTAATTATTAAGGATTTTGAAGAAAAATATCATTGAATTTGCCTTGGAGACCCTTGTCATTAGATTCTACTCGTCTTGTTCATCCAAGTGGTATGTGGAGCGCTCCTTCACGGTTTGATAGAAATGGTTAGTCAAAGTTTGCGCCCTAGCATATGGACCAAAACCCCATAGGGTTGATGATGTGGAAAATTATTTTTGGTCCAAAAGGATGACAAGGTGATGTGTATGACAAGATTTTAATTCAAAAAAAATAAAAATAAAAATATATTTATGGAGGTCAAGTTATTTAGACTATTATCATAGTCAAAAATAAAGGTAAAGGAATTTTAATTTCTAAGTATTGATGTGCCAACCTTCTAGACATTTCTCCAAAGGGATTAAGTTAAAATATTGAATTTCGCTCCCTTCAAAAAAATTAGTTGGCCATCTTCAAGATCATTCTTCAAAATCTATATAAGAAAAGGTGTGAGGACTCTCAAGGGTATCAAATCGACATCTTCAAGATCATTCTTCAAACTCTATATAAGAAAAGGTATGAGGACTCTCAAGGGTATCAAATCGACTCACTTTTTCAGAGGTTGTTCTCGAATATTCCTACGGCCGGAAGAGTACAACATTTTTCTTTATTCATCAGAACAAGGATTTTCATTTTTCTTTTATTTTGTAGATCTTGAAGGCTTCAAAAGCCCTGATTATCTCTGCAATATTTCTGTGGGTTTTTGGCACACCTGTGATTCATTTCTTTTTCTTGGCTAATAGATTTGACTACTCGCTCTTTGAACCTAGATACGAAGAGGGTCTTCTCTGCGACAAGGAGAATCACCATTTTGACGTGACGTGGCTTCAAGGGTTTTGGCTGGGCTTATTTTAACTTCAAGGTTTGATGGAGGGCTACCACAACAAAACATTTCAGCCGTAATTCTAAAGTGTTCAAGCAAAAGTATTCTTGGTACAAACAATGGTTTATGAATTGTGGTCAGGGTATTGTTGTCTTTTGTTGCAGGAGATAAAGACAAAACACAACTGCAACTCTTGAAGAAGTTTGGTCTCTTTTCTATTATAGCTCTCGGCCAGGGAGAAATCAATAAGCCTTAAACATGTTGTGACCTTGTGTTATATGGTATATATTCTATGTTGACTACATGGGATCTGTTTGAATTTTAAATCTGTGGCGTATTTATTTCACGGTGGCATCTAATTACAACACCAGATTTCTGTAATACCGCCCTGAGTGACATTATGGCGGGTGGTAGGGTGAGAAAATCTTGATATGCAGTCAAATTCGACCTACATTTTGGTTCCTTGTTGTGAATGTTTTGACATTTTGGAGTTGTTGGCGACAGCCTCATCCGCATTACTATTCTGATCATTCAGAAAGTTGAGGTTCCATATTACGCTTGCTTGTGGCCTCTAATGGTATTTAAACATATCTATCGCCATAATAATTGCCAGTCCCTCTGTTGGGATCTGGATTTTGTGATAGAGCAACACTCTCCACTCTCGTTCTTTGTGTGGCTTGAGCGACTGATTTTTTTCAATAACCTTTCAAGGAAATTAAGTGATAAATTCATTTATATAAATAAGCCCCCTCACTTGAAAACAAGGACTTCGGAGCCACTGCTGATATCATCCCTCAAGTTGTTTCGAATTCAGATGCTCTGCGAGGGATTGAACCATGGACCTACTTGATACAGTAACTGTTCCAATTGAATTCATTGAATCTTGGACTTGCTTGATACAGTATATGTTCCATTTTTCTTCACTGAACCATGGACTTGCTTGATATAGTAATTGTTCCATTTTTCTTCATTGAACCTTGGACCTGCTTGATACAGTAACTATTCCATTTGACTTCATTGAACTTTGGACAATGAGGTATGAATTTTGGTTCCTCATTTGAACAGTACAATGCAAAACCTAGATGATCTTCTTGTGTTTGGCTTACTCTCATAATTAAGTGATTTGCAAGTCTTGATTGAGCCCCTTGATGAATGAAAACATATGAGACATCTAGTTGACAGTGTCATATTTGATTGTCAGTTTGAGTTTGCACAAGGACCAAAATAAACTTAATGAAGTTATGACATGGTGACAGTGGTTGCTTGATAGTAAATTGGCGATATAAATGTAACCTTTTGTAACAGTGACCCTTGGCTATGACATTAGTGACATTTATGTATTGATTTGTGTAGAAAGCAACCCAAACATATATTATGTGATGATAAGTACAATGACCTTGATTCCTATAGCCTGCATTATAAATCTTGTACTCTTGACATGTATAACAATGTTGTTGATCTTCAGCGAGAGTATGTTGAACAGAACAGTGACCTAGACTTGATTAATGAGCCAAGGTTTGCAGCAAAAGATATATGGGTTTGGCAATGATTTAAATGTAACAACAGTAGGTAAGTGTGGAATAGTAATATGACTTGATAGTTGTATTGTAGAACAATGACTTGATGATGATAGAACCTTGTTGACAGTGATAGTGGAAGTGGTTAGATTGAGTAGTAGTGATAACAATAGTAGGCAGCAGTAATGATGGACAATATCAGTGTTTGTGGTAGCAGCAGAGAGAGGATAGTGGCAGCAGTATGGCTTGATGATGTGTATGGGTAGTAGTAGTGAGTGTGGTAGTAGAGGTAGTAAGTAGTAGTGAATGTTGCAGCAACAAAACAATAACAGTTGACATAGGAAGCAGTAGTAGAGATTGCAAGAGAAGTTCATTGTATTTGGGCCATTATCACTAGTATTGGAGCCCAACCACTAAGGGAGCATTCAATTCCTTCCAACTTGCTGGAAAAACCCTTAAGGAGTACCTTACTCCCTTCTAGGCTTACCTAGTAAATTGTAGTATGTACATCATACATAATTGAGCTTTTGTTGAGCCAAAAATTGTGTACTGTCTCGTGCTTTCTTTCAATACTCTGAATAGTTAAAAAAAAATTAACCAGTTGTGTAAAAAGAAAGGGAAACACTAATTCACCCCCCTCTCAGTATTTCCAATAGATTTCAAGTGAGATTCCACACCAATTTCGGAGATTTTCGAGTGTTTCCCTAGCTGAAAATTTGGGGAGTCCATTACGGGCTTCCACAGGGTGTTATTTGCAATAGCTTATTCAATGGTGCACATTTCTTAGGCACAGAAGTAGTTCGACCCATTGGTTTTTCAGATCAACCTAATTGTTTAGGGTGACTAGAATTTGCATTTCCCCTCTTGAAGCCATAGTTTTGGGGGCATTTTGTAGAAGTGGTTCTAGGCCATACATGAGGGCCGAATTTTCCTTTTTCTTGGCAATGTGTGAGCCTTCTTGGGCAAAGGTTGCGCAAGCCATGGAGCAGAATTGTTAGGGAGTTGAGGAGCCAAGGAGTTGGACCTTTAGAGGCTAATTTTCGGATTTGGAGGTGTTTCTTGGACCAGAAGTTGAGAGGTATTTCCAACAAGTTGATTTCTCACAGGGGCACACACAGTTAACCAGTTGGGTCGCATGCACTTTTTGGAGGGCTTCATCATTGCTTGGAGTGGAGACAAACCCTTTTCAGGTTTTTGTGGGATTTGGATGAGGAGTCTAGGTCTAAATTTTCAAAGCATTTTGAGGAGTATTCAACCCTAAAATAATTGTTCCAGCTAGCCGCCAACAATAGAGTGTTTCCGAGCAATGCACATTTCCAGTTGAGGACCATTTCTCATCTGGGTCAAGGATATTTCTTTTGGGTTTTGTATAGCTTGCATAGCAAGCCCAAATTCTATCATTCTAGCTCACTCTATGTACCTATTCCTAGTTTATTAATAAAATGGCTCAGAATGTTTTGTTGGTGTCTATTGTGTACTGAATTGTATTTGTGGTTTTTATTTATTTTGTTGTTCCTTGCACATTGCTTTGGTATTTCCTGTTAATTTCCATTTAGGAATATTATAGTGGTATCAAAGCATGTTCTTGGCCAGCTATGGGAGCAGGAATTGGTGATGCCACCTCGTTTTGGAGGTGTAGTCTTTCATAGAGGCGAGGTAGAAGAGAACGTGGGAGAGGATGAGGGCCTTGTTTTTTTCGGGTAGCATCGGATGTGCTCTAGCCATGAAAATTGGTAGAGAGACTAAAGCACATGAGATCTCCAAGACCCAGAATTGGTTTGGGCAGATTCTACCTGGTTAAGGAGATATTAAAATAATTAATATTTTTAATGGAGTTCCTAAGTCTAAACTTAGGAAAAATAAATAAGAAGAGGCTTGAGGGTCAGTTGGAGAATACACCAAAGTGATCAGTCATTAGATTTTCTAGAGCAGGGTTTGGTAAGAGAAATCGAATCAGTGATCAAAGTTGCAACAAGGGGCAATGGGTACGAGGCAGAGAGGTAGAGAGTAGTGCCAGAAGACCAACACAAAAGAAGAGAGGCAGACACAAAGGCAGAAGGAGCCATGGAAAGGCTAGAGTGACTGCGCAAGGGCCAGAAGGGCCTGTGTCATCCACGCAGACGCTACAGGAGTGGCGTAGAGGGCCAAAGAGGCTGCGCAGAGCCTCATAGGGCTGACGTAGAGCTTCAGATTGTGTTGGTGAGGGTTTCGTGGGGCAGACTTTCAAAATATCTGCTTCCAAAGAGAGGTATTACTGCCAGATTGTTTATCTTTGTCGGGTGAGCCAGTTTGGCGCCCAACGTACTTAGAAAAGCTGGTTTATAATAAAAACCCTCAGAACTACTGCACCGGTTTTCCCAAGTTGGGTTTTTCCGGAGACGATTGTCTAAAAATAACAGTGTCACTTTTGTGTTTGTCTATTCCTTTCAATTTTTGATTTGTAGATGATTGAGACTGTATTGTGTTTATTTCAGTATTTATGTGGTTAAATAACTTGTTAGTAATTAAACAAGTAGGCGAAATAAACCAGAGAATACAGATAAAATTTCTAACGGATAATACTTAGAAATTTCAACATGATATCAGAGCATTGCAGATCACAGGAGAGCTGAAGGCGCAGCTGAATCAGAGAATTTGTAGCAAAAACAGTTGTCCTGAGTGACAGAGGTTGTTCCTGGGCAGAAAGCAGCAGAGAAGGGTTGACGCAGAGGGCTTGCGTCATCATTTCGAGCCAGAGAGAGGCCAACGTAGAGGCTGAGGAAGGTAGAAGAGGCTCACGAAGAGCCACGCAAAGACTAGGAGGGTTGACGCAATTGGCCAAGGGAGAAATTCAGCCAGTGCCAGGATTGCGCAGAGCCTAGAGGCTCAGTTCTTCAGTTGTTGGGGGGTAGGAAGCTGTGGGCAGATTGTAGGGAGTGAAGCTAGTGGGGTGTTGTTGTTGCCGAAGCAAAACAGTACCTAACGAGGCAAAACCAAGGTAGAGGGAGTCGCTAACTAGGCATAGTTCTAACCAATAAATCCAAATTAATGTTGCAACTTGCAGGTGCATAGGAAATCGGAGAGGTGTGACTAAACAGTTGGCAGGCGGATTTCCAGGAGGGAAATCGAGACTCAGAGAGAGTCTAGCAGAGAACTTCCAAGAGGGAAGTGGCGACTCAAAGGGAGTCGAAGAGAGAACTTCCAAGAGTGAAGTAGAGACTCAAAGGAATCGAAAAGGAGAGAAGAGAGATGGCCATGAATGGACTGAGGGATCAAGACAGGCTGGACGGGGCATCCAACTTTGTCATCTGGAAGGTTAGGATCATGTCCATTCTCAATAGATGTCGCATCAAGGCCTTCGCCTTGAGAACTGTGGCTATCCCAATCGACCCAGCTAGCAATGAAAGGTAAGAGGATGCAATGGCTAAGGCATAATCCTTGATGGGGGCAAGGATCATGTGGTCCAACATATTGCTGAGAAGGAGACGGCAAAGGAAATGTGGGATACCTTGAAGACATTGTATCACGGCACTTTCGTGCAGAGGAAGATGCTATTGGAGAATCAACGGCAGTCGTACCAGATGCAGAAGGGGAAGCAGGTAGATCACTTCCTCAGTAGGTTGTAGGAGATCCGGGATCAACTGGCTTCCACAGAGGTCACGCTGGATCAGGAGTTGATGGTGAGGACCGCCCTAAACGCAGTCTCCGAGGAGTGGGAGACATTCATCCAGAGCATTCTTGGCAGAGCAAATCTTCCAGATTGGGAAGAATTGTGGGCAGCTCTTCACCAAGAAGAGATCAGACTTCTAACCAAGACAGGAAGTAGCAGCAAAGGAACCCGGGTCAAGAAAGAAGAGGAAGAGGATGCAGCTCTAGCATCTGCGGGAAGCAGGAGAAGAGGAAGAAAAAGGAATTCTCCAAGATAAAGTGCTTCAACTGTGGGGAACTGGGGCATTATGCGAACTAGTGTCCGAGGAAGAAGAATAAGGGAGAGGCGTCTAACTCCAAGGCAGCGCCAGCAAAGGCGAAAAAAGAGATAGAGAAGGATGACAATTGTACCATGAGTGCTCATGTACCTCTAGAGAAGAGGTGGGGAGACATCGAGTTGTAGTCTAGAGGACTACAGGTGATGAGGAGCAAGATCCTTTAGGTACCCAAACTCTTGGATCATACCTGGCTACGGGAGTCCCGAAGTGACAGTGGTAGGATGGTGGATGTTGGTAGAAGCGATGCAGATGGAGCGGCAGAGAGTGCTAGAGTGCAATAGTCCCAAGCAGCGCAGAGCGGGTTGCAATAGTGCGACAGGCACAGAGGAGGTTGCAGCAATGCAGGATGGCACAGAGGAGGTTTGCAGCAGTGCGAGAGGCACAGAGTTTTTGCAGTAGCGCAAAGGTAGCAGAGGGAGCACAGGATAGCGGCAAAGAGAGCTTCAGCATCAGGAGAGTTTCTAGCCTGAAAAGGATGTCAATAGTTGGGTAGATCAGCTACTTACTTCTCAATAACTGAGTTGCAGTGCAGTAGCAGTAGCACAATTCAGCATGATGAGAGAGAACTGCAATGCAGATGCAGTGTTGGGAGAAAGGACCAGCAGCAGCACCGATGCAGAGGGAGTTGTCGTACAGATGTAGCAGTGGCAGTGGCAGAGCCATGGGCAGTAGTACAGGATGCAACAGTGCAGAGGATGTTGGGCGGAAAGGCCTAGCATCAACACAGGTACTGGTGTCGTATAATTAGGGTGATGCTCAGTGGTGGAGTATTACTAGAGCACAGTCCTCGCTAAGAGGGAGTGTTGATTTGGTGTAGCATCGGATGTGATCTAGCCATGAAAATTGGTGGAGAGCCTAAAGCACATGAGATCTCCAAGACCCAGAAATGGTTTGGGCAAATTCTGCCCAGTTAAGGAGATATTAAAATAATTAATATTTTTAATGGAGTTCCTAAGTCTAAACTTAGTAAAAATAAAATATTAATGGGTATTAATATAAAACTGGGATAGAAGGTTCTAAAGGACATGGATCAAGCCAAAGCTAATATTAGCCGTTGATTAGAGATGTAATCTCAGCCGTTGGAGACTCAATAGGAAAAGTATAAGAGGAGGCTTGAGGGTCAGTTGGAGAATACACCAAAGTGATTAGTCATTTGATTTTCTAGAGCAGGGTTTGGTAAGAGAAAACGAATAAGTGATCAGAGTTACAACGAGGGGCAGTGAGTACAAGGCAAAGAGTTAGAGATAATGTCGGAAGACCAACACAGAAGCAGAGAGGCAAATGCAAAGGCAGAAGGAGCCACACAGAGGCTAGCAGTGACTGCGCAGAGGCCAGAAGGGCCTGCATCATCCACGCAAAGGCTACGGGAGTGACGCAGAGGGCCAAAGAGATTGCGCAAGGCCTCAAAGGTTTGACGCAGAGGGTTTCAGGCTGACGTAGAGCTTCAGATTGTGTTGGTGAGGGTTTCGTGGGGCATACTTTCAAAATATCTGCTTCCGAAGAGAGGTATTACTGCCAGATTGTTTATCTCTGTCGGGTGAGCCAGTTTGGCACTCAGTGTACTTAGAAAAGTTGTTGAGTAATAAAAACCCTCAAAACTGTTGCATCAATTTTCCCAAGTTGGGTTTTTCCGAGGATGATTGTCCAAAAACTAAGTTGCACGAAATGCTCAAATGTTTCAGAGTTTCTGAAACGAGTACATTTAGAAAAGTCACCTCCCAAAAATGGAAACGTCGGCCAAAACATCAACCAAAATGTCATATATGTATATATAAAAATATGTATATAAATAAATAAGTGAATAACACATTATCAGCTGAGTTTCTGCCAAGTTTTGGAGTTTCGGGTACGGGTACAGCCCGAAACACCAAGTTCTTTGAAGTTTCGTGCAACATAGTCCAAAAATAATGGTGTCACTTATGTGTTTGTCTATTTCTTTCGGCCATTGATTTGTAGATGGTTGAGTCTGTAGTGTGTTTATTTCAGTGTTTATGTGGTTAAATAACTTGTTAGTAATTAAACAAGTAGGCAAAATAAACCAGAGAGACTTATAGCAGTAAAATTTGATAAGTCAAACAATGACATTACTTCCCATCAAGAGTCTCCAACTGATCTATATCCTCCTATCCATCCTGACCTACTTCCATTCCCACCCTATCCATCCTTGCTGCTTTATCAGTGGCAACGGCCATACTAACCACTGATAAAACTGACATGGTGGAAGCGTCGACTACATCAACCTAACTTCCCTAGTAGGCAACTGGCAATCGTCATCACACGTCTAGGGGAGCGTGTCCACCATTTCCCTCCCATGATTCCAGGTTTCGGAGGATACACGGTGGGAAATGCCTCCACCCCTCCTTCACAACTAGGGTCAACGCCCTAACACGGACCACACTACAACGCTGGTTGGACTTGTCATCGAATAATTCAGTCAGGTAGTCCTGCCACTTGTCATTTGCATTTTACTCATTTCATATGAGTGCATATCAAGTAGATACCAAATGTAATAGAACAATATACATTATACCTTCCTCATGAGATGTCTCGACTTACCCTCAATGGAAGAGTAGATCTCAGCGATGATATAGTTCTTTCCCCCTACGGGTTAGCTCTCATTTAGCATTTATATAACAACAAGATATATAATCATCATGTTATTAAGTTTAGTATCCACGTGTCAATCTTGCAGTTCATACTGGAAATACATCATAAATTCACTAAGTCATTCATTTAACAAATCATATCCAATTGAGCCATATATGAACCAAAATAATTCTGATAAGTCACGCATTAAATAATTCATCGCTAGGTGAGTCATACATTTAGGACATGCATCAACCATTTCTATCATCAATACCAAATCTATCAATTGATTTATATAAGTAGTTTCACGTGTTCAACCAAATGCATCAATATTACATAATGTTCATAAATAAATAACATGGAACTGCAAAATAGAACCTTAACATAGATAGTTGTCTAAGTCAAAAATGGGCATCACAGATGCTCAAAAAGTGACAACCTTGTGAAACCCCTTGACAACAATTAGAGTTGAAACAAGATTCAACTATCCGCAATGGAAAATAGCATTTGAACCCGGATATACTACAAGGTGGTACCAAAGTAAAAAAAAATGACCAAAATATTTGGCAAGCAACAGATTGGTGCATTATCAATTCCACTAGAAAGTGCTAGTATAAGTTTCATGCATATAATTTCTTTAATACTTCAGTGAATATGATCAGCTCAATCTCAAGTCCATGGATGCTAGGCAATATCTTGACTCGGTCACCTACTAGTTTATCCGGTTCTTAGTTTGATTGCTTCTAACTCTATGCAATTTGCATTTGCCACTAACTCTATATTTTTCTGGTGATTAAATACACTCAACTCTCGTGTTACCTTGGTCTTTGGACCCATTTTGGTTGGGTAATGGACATGCACAATAGTAGAATATTTGCAAAAAGAGAACAGATAGAAGAAATGGAGGTATTGCTTGTTATAACTCAATATGGAAATTGTCAAGACTAGATATATAAAGAGGAGCGAGACTACCCCGTACAACCACCTTGTTTCATTAAGACATGACTAACCTGGTTTAACTTAATATTATTTATAACATGTGACTTTATTAATTAAAGGAACTTATCCATAATCTCTCTCTAATATTTGTCTTTCTAATTTACCATCCAGAACTATTTCTGAATTGGATCCCACAGAAGTAAATTCACTCTGGAAGTCAAGGAATCTAATTCCAAATGGATCAAATGGAACTAATTCTCCTTTGTGTTGGGTTTGCAATAATTGATCCAGTTATTGATTCGTTTAGTTAACAACCATTTTCCATGTTTTCTGCGTCTTTGTCAGTGACATGCTTTAAGTATTGACTTCTTCCAGGACTTTTGTTCACGCAACTCATCAACTGCCTTTCATTCAAGCTTCAAAACCTATCAACTTTGGACAAACGTCCTTGAAACAAACATGAAGCCCTCATGTTCCATTCAACTTTAGCCCATTACAAATCCCTTAAGATCGAGTCAAATCTATTCTTGCATTGCCTTCGAGCATTCGATTCCAAACAAACTGATCAGATCCAGATCAAGGTCAAATGTCATCATTTTACAATCATCAATGGCTGAGATGTGTGAGAATAATATGCCAAAGATACCTGTTCCAAATTGCAGTCTACATATGGACGCTGAGCTGTTATGAGCAGAGACTTCAACTGAAGTGAAGACCTAAAAATTCTTGAGTACCAGAGACAATTAAAAATTATAGTGTCATTTTGCTCTTCTACAGATATAAAATAGGAAAATTTTGTGGGTGGATTAAGTAAAATGGAAACTACTGCAGGATGCTCATCATTAATAAAATTATGTCACGATAAGAAAATGTATCTTATGGAGGCAAACAATATACCAGAAATGTCCAAGCCAGGTGGTGTTTTTCTGGGAGGTGTTGGCACTAAACAGGAGCTTCAAAAAAAAAGATGATGTGAATGAAACTAATGGAGAGTTCTCATGGTTGTTTCAAGTGCTAAATAAAAAATGAAGAGAGAGATCGATCTAGTCTATCTCCTGCCATTGATCTAATTGCAAAGTCAAAAGAGAAATGCTTTTCAAAAACAGTAAAGAATGTAGTTGAGGGTTTGGAGGTGGATGTGCCCTTGGGATCCAAATGTCATGTTAACTCATGTACTGTCATGGATAACTTTCCCCCTTTTTCTTTATAAAGGATGATAAAAGGGACTATGTAGGTAATTCCAAGCAAGATTATGTGGTCCTAAACTGTGTTGTTGTAGACAGTTTTGAGGGTGACCAGTGTTCCAATGATGCTGAAAAATGAGCAAAAGGGGTCAATGGATCAATGAATCAAATTTTGACCTATGAAATACCTGCAAGTACTTGCCAGGTCCAAATTTGACATGCAAATACCCACAGGTAAAATGCACCTTGGCAAGTTTGACTCACTGCCACTTTGTAACAGCACAAGCAGGCCAGTGAATCAGGCCCACGAGTCCAAGTCAAACCCATTGACTCTAGTTGTAGTATCCTATTTTCTAATTACAGCAACCAGAGATAACCATGAAATTTAAAGACAGTAATGCATAAAATTGAAACCTGCACCTACCTGAGCTGCTTGCTGACTTCCGATTCCGCTGCTGAACTGGTACTCCTGTGATTCAATTTCGAGATGGCCAATACCACCCGACCAGACAGAGCAACCTGGTTGCCCGATCCAGAGAAGCTCTCCACAGAGGCTCTCTGTCCCTCCGTGCCCAGAACTCAGATCACTCAAGGCTCTTCTGCTGTAAAATCTCTTCTACGAGTTTCCTGCTAATGAGTCTTTCCTTCTCCCTGCCTCCCCTGCTCCCGGGTCAGGCTTCTGCTATATATCCCCCTCGCCTGGCGGTGGCCGCCCTCCCACTTGCAGCCACCGCCTCTCAGCATTGAAGCCTCTCTGCGATATTTCTTGCAATTAATCCAGTAGATAGGGTGGTCTTTATGAGTTTAGATTTTATATGATCGATATCCATGGTCTTTATGCTGATTAATATATTTTATAATTATTAAATGATCACTTTATCAAATATATGTTATAAATATTTAATGTTATATATATACTTATAACATTTCAAAATATGTTATAATCATTTAATGATATATATATATCTTTTAATTTTATAATTGTAAAGTCTAACTATATATCATAAAGTTTAATGTATATATATAGATATCTTCATATATTCTAAAGTTTAACATTTTTATTAATGGTTCAATTAGATGGGTTGTTACATACATTCCCCCTTCTGAAAACTTCGTCCCGAAGTTTAGAGCTTCAGGTTCAAGGTTTAACGGACATGCCCCTTTCTATCCAGGTTCCCAAGCTATTCAAACTCATCCTATCCTTCCTAATCTCTTCTGCTCCCATCCTATCCGTCCTCTACTAGAGTAT
>APFE031159512.1:0-10649 GCA_000404065.3 Pinus taeda
ACAAAAAACAAAAAAAAACAAAAAAAAAATTAAAAAAAAAATAATAATGGTTTAGATGTGAAAACCAGACTCTGGCACACTCTAACCCATAATTCTTACTAGAAAACCAATCCTTTGGCTAGTAAGAATTCCTAGTTCTATTTGTTTACTGTTTTGTTCATCACTTCAATAATGACTTGAGGACAAGTCAAAGCTTTAGTGGGGGAGAAGAATCAGAAGAATCAACATTTTGTTTTCCCTATCTCATCTCCTCATTTGTAAATCTTCAAAGAATTTGTTTCAGTACTTCAGTATTTCAATAAAAGAGTTTTTTTGTTTTTGTTCTAATCAGAGGGACCTGTTCAAGCAATATGCAGTGGGACATGTTCAGAAGACTATGTTACCAGTACCAATATTAGAGGGACTTGTTCAACAAATATCAGAGGGACCTGTTAAAGACTGCATTCAAGATACATCAGGCTACTTCAACAAAGTTTTCAAAGGTTGCTTATCATCAAGGCTACATCAACAACAAGGATAAAAGAAGCTGCACAAACATAGTTCTTCAGAGTTCTTCAGATTTTAAAGAGACCTGTTATATTCAATTTTATTTCAAAGGGACCTATTTAGGACAGTGAAGACCAGTCATATTTGGACAGTGAAGATCAGTCCTACCTGTGCATGCCAAATCAGCCATTGTCAACCAACAAGTGTAATGTATTGGTGAAATTTTTATTTTTAACATTTAAAATTCTTGAATTATTTTAGTGTTAAAAATGATGATTATGATTGCTTGTTATCAATTTCAAAAACCCATATACCCATCACCCTTGTAACATTCCTAACTACTCAACTTTTCTATCACTCTGCTATCATTTCCCATCACACTTTAGCCTATTGCCATATTCCTACTACGATTTTCAAACCTTTTCCTACACCACTCTTCAAACCTTGTCATCAAATCCTCATTTTTAAATCGGCCATCAAACCTTGTCATCTCCATCAGTTTTTAATCAGCCAAGTACCAACATGTAGTGGATAAGTCGTTCCATTGGAAAGACAAGTGGTAAATCATTGGAAAGACAAGTGTTAAATGATTTCGTTCATTTTGAATGTGGGAGTTATAAAACAGTCTTTTGACCCAAGTTGGCTCATGAAACATATATCCATTATCATCACTACAACACTCTTTATATGTATATGGTGTTCTCATGATTGTACCTATGCAAATCAGTACCGTTCCTCTATCTTTATGATGTGAATGCGCCTTCCACTCTGCATTATCATTATAGCAATTGGGTGAAGGTCAGCTGTTAAGTTTTCACTTTATAAAACTCTCAATTCATAAATTGTGTTACCATGTGAGTGTTCAAACTCTGAGTTTTCAAAGAGGGCCGAGACAGTAGGCGCTACAAAGGGAGAGCATAGCAAACAGGCTTACCATGAGTTTCTACCTCTGCCCATAATCCAAGGACATTAACCAGGTCGCTGCCCAAGCAATTAAAGAAGGAAACCCTGAGAATCGAGGGCGTTACCAGGTCGGCTACGTGGAATGCAGGAAAAGAGGTAACACATTGAAAAAACCCTGATTGAATTGTTAAGCATAAACAAAAGGGTTAGAACAGAGTTTTTTTTTTTTAAATGACCAATAGAGCAGAGCCTGAAACATTTGATAGTTCACAATATCATGATGACTATGTCACGATTTTAAGGGAAAAACACTGGTTATCTTTTCTAGAGAAATTCAATGGAAACAATGAAGAAGTGACAAAGCAGTTTGCATTCACATTCAATGGAGAGAAAGCATTAATAGGAAACTTCTCTTTTAGAATTTCAGAGGATACCATAGCACAAACATTGGGAATCAGTCCAGAAGGGGAAAAATATTTCAAAACCAAACAATTTAAGGAAAAATCATGGACTCATTTTATGTCTAGGTCAAGGGTTTCCTATGTCAACTGGAAAAAGGGTGTTCCTAGAAGCTGGCTAATTCACCCATGGGATGAAATGGTATACATTATTCAGAAATTTGTTACATGTGAAGGACGTTATAGTATAGTATACCTATATCACATAAAACTTCTGTTGCACTTAAAAGGCCAATGCACCATCAGTCTGCCCTATTTTCTCTTACAAAGTTTGACTAAAATGTCAAAGACCATTCAGAAACAAAAGGGTAATGAAGATAAGAGTTTGTATCATTTTGGGTTAATCAAAATTATAATTGAATTTGAGTTGCAGAGGAGAGGAAAAACATGGAAAGAATTTTTATTGCCAATCAAATTAAAATTAGAGAAGAGGAACAGGAACAACAAGAACGCACCGAGTTTATGCTTGATATTGATGAGGAAATCCCTGAGCGCAAGTCAAGAAATGTTCCTCCACCCAGCAGTAGTGTAAGGACAAGAAGGATGAGGCAATAAACTGCCAAGAAAATTGAACAAGACAAAATCTTCACTACTTATATGAGAAGATCAAGGAGAATACAAAAGAACCAAACACAAGATGATAAACCAGAGTCAAATGCAAATGCACCAATGGACATTGAAAGCAGTGCTCATTCACAGCCAGAACAGGAAGCAGAAATGGAAATCGAGAGTAACAAGGGAAAAAGGAAAGAGCCAGCACCTACAAACAAGAAACAGAGAAGGTTAGAGAAACAAATTGAAGAGCTAAAAGAGGAATTGATGGAAGCAAACATGTTAGAGAAGGTCATAAAGAAGGAAAATGAAATGTTGAGAGCTCGGAGCAAGAAGACTCAGCAGAAAAATGAGAAATTGAAGGAGAAAATCAAAGAACTTAAGACTGAACAAACCGAAATGTGCAAATGGGCGACAAAATGGTACACTTAGAAAAAAGCTCTCAAAGAAAAATATAAGAATCTGAAACATGATTTCCAAGTTCAGAAGAATGCCCAAGTTCAGAAAAGTATAGATGTCTTGTTACAAGTGGCAGAGGCACAAGCAGGAACAGAATATAAAGGGAGCACATCAGGATTAGCATGAGGACATGCTAAATCATTGAGCTTGGGGGAGATGTTGGTACTATTTTATTGCCATCCTTTTCTTCTAAAAATCCATCATTCATCTATCTTTTTCTCCCATAAACCCCTCATAGTCCATTGAAATTGATCAATTAAGCATTATAATTGTTATTTTACATTAAATTTAATTTGTGGATTTTTATGTTAAAAATTAGAAATTTTCAACAAAATTACCGGATGTCATGACTTCCTGTAATTGGTTTATGTTGTGACATGTGGCATGGCAGGAAAATCAAAACAGAGGATAGGGAGGTGATCACGGATGTACATACATGGTGAAAGATCTATTCAGCATCGCATCTGGAGCTCCTGGATACATGGTCAATGCTGGTCAAACCCAACCTTTTTGGTCATAAAAGCAGCAAAAAGCCAAAGTTACCTAAACTGATTTCGTTTTGTTTTAGAAATCAGTTAAGATTAGGAAAAAAACAAAAATTGCCTTCTTGACTGTAAAATCAGAAACATCTGCGTGGTAATGTATGTACATTCGATTGTAAACCTTAAGGAATGTTAGTGAACGGAGGATAATAGACATTGAGCAGGCTTAAGACTACGTATTGTATTTTTTCCAGAACTCTATTTTTGCGTATTATATTGTTACCAGAACTCTGTTCTTGCATGTAATTGATTTTCAGACTTTAATCACAGGCAGCGTTTCACCATTCTAGTGTTTTATGTGTTAACGGTTTCATTATCTGAAGTTTTCTAAGTGTGCCATCAACGCGTGGACGGGCCCTACGTGGGGACTGGTATACTTTCATTTCATTTTCATAACATTTAGACTTCAGATCTGAATAGCGTTTGATGACATTTCTTTGCTTGTGAATTAATTAATTCGATTAGAAGTCCTTGCGAGTGTTATTGTATGATTCATGGCGATAGCTTGAAACTTCAATTGCTAAATTATTGAACAAGATCTTGTAAAATATTTAATGGAGCACTGAATTGCGAAGTATCTCTGTGGACTCCATTTTCATGCATTTGAGTTTTAGTATGCTTAAAAGAGTTTTTAGTTTTCATGAATTTGATTGTTAGGATGCTTAGTGTGTTACTGAGAAAGAGTTTTTGTGAATGATATCCTTGTAAGAGGATTGAAAACTCAGACTAGTAACACGCTGTGTTTTTAGAACAGTTAATTAAATTAGATGATCTGAGTGTTTAAAGTGTGAAAGGAAACATATTCCAATCTCTTGTAAAAGAGTGTTGCGGCATGTCACAGTAGACACTTATCTAGGTAAATGAGATCCTTTTAGCTCTATAGATTTTAGACACGTGCCTCTAAGTTTACCTACCTTGGTTGACATTAAATTTAGTCTAATCTAGACCCCTGGATTGGTCACTACAGCTTCCGACTACACTTTGGTGTGATAATCAAAGTGCCATTCAACTATGCAAAGATCCAGTCCAACATCAGTGCAGCAAACACATTGAACTATACATGCACTTCATCAGAAAGCTCATTCATGACCATGTTTTTGAAGTGCAATATTGTTCAACAGATGATCAAGTTGTAGACATCTTTACAAAGGCTCTCATAGAGGCGAAGTTTACTAAACTTTGATTTATGGTTGGAGTTCAGGAAGTTGTCACTAAGGGAGGATAGGCTCTAGTGCCTCCTTCCTTATCCTATTGTGTCATATTTGTACATCCTTTAGTCCTATCCCAAGTTGTTCTTAAGGAGGGATGTTAGGATATTCCGACACATAGGAAATAGTTAAGTATAACTTGGTCTAGTGTAGAATTACGTAAAGTGTGTTTCTTTACTATGTACTTTTGTAACTTAAAATCCGACGGTCATGATATGTTCTAGACATGAAATGATCCAATAGTTCATTCTCTCCCGGTATTACCGACACTTGATCCGTGGCTTAACACCCAATTGGTTCATGATCTCTATTTAAAGAGCATGGAGGGTTATTTGTAGGATAACCATTCATGAGAGAGGCTTATGTAAATTTTCATTCTTTTATTAATAAATTTCCTAAAGTGGCCATGTTGGTTCGGGCCATGAACTGTTTCCCTCTTTAAGTGTTTTAACCATGACAATAATACCAGTGTATTGATCTGTGATCTGTTTGTGAGTGGTGTCCTTTGGTGTTCTGTTTGAGTAACTTACCCTGTAAATTCCTACACATCATAGACTAGTGTTTTAGACATATTAAAAACGATCGAATCAACATCATAATCAAATGAAGAAGTAGATAGATGATGACAACCAAGATCAAAAAATTCAAGATGATTTTTGGCATCCTCATGATTTGATGAATCGCACAGAGGGGTAGATGAGAAGCAAGAATGTTCACCCTCTCTATCTCTAGAAAAAGCAGATGAGAAATCAAGTGGATCTTCAATGAATGATTTGTCCTATCCATTGTCAAATGATGGACTGACATCTGTTATGTTCTGCGGATGATAAAAAATGGGTGCATCCATAGACATAGATACACATGGAAAATCAGGGATGGAAGAATCACCAAAGATGTCAAGAAAAAATGGAGGAGGTGCAGACAGAAGGGAATGTTCATGCTCCCAGTCATGCTCTTTATGAATGGCAGGGCAAGTTGGTTGTGCAAAACCAACTCCATTAATGGCTTGATCCTCATTCACAATAGGTGTAGAGTCCAGAGCGGAAGAACACAAGACAGTGCAATCTGGAGGATCATCAGAATATGAAGATGGAGGTTGAGGTACAAAATACATGTGAGAACCCATGGGATTTGTAACCAAGTCTGCACGAAAATTGAGAGAAGTGGTGTTGGGAGGATGTGATAGTTGAACATATGTGTGTGAATATTCTCCCACATAACTTTGCGGTGGTGGAGTTGTTTGATGAGGGGATGGCGAATAGTCACTTGTGACAGTGACCGTGTGCTTCTTTGATTGTGTAGCTTCATCACTGAAGTATGCTAAGTGGGCCTTGATCTTGAACTTCTTCTTGGGATTGATAGATTTGGTAAGGAAATATTCAAATCTATCCATGAGATATTGGATTTTCATCTGATTTTTCAAGGCTTGAAACATGAATAGATGAAAGTGCTTTGAAAACTCCATAGGTGATTCGTGTGGGGCCTTCCGTTGTTTTAACAATTTTTTATCAAGTACTTCAAGATCAAAATGTTGAAAAACATATTTGATTAGATTGTTGAACTGCTTGAATGAGTGCATGGATTTATGAGGTAGTGTGGCACACCATTGCAGTTGGTGGTCACAAAGTGTGTTTGCGAGCAACGAACATACCTCTATTTCATTAAAATATTCCATGCCCTCCATGAGCGCATGGAAGTCATCTAAGTGCTCAGGCTAGGCCACTTCACCTTCACCATCATACGTAATTTGTGACAAGTGATCACAGAACTCCCTCTCGACGTGAAATATATGTTCGTTGGATAGAAATTTCGGAGGGTGAACTATAACAAACTCCGTGATAGATGTACGAAGACTCAAAACAGATGATGAGGACTTAGCTTGTCATCTGACCCTCTATATAGCACCAAAATGTTGACGGTGCTAGACCAGCCATCAATTTCAGGGGATATCCTAGGTAAGAAGTCCCAACTAGACCTCATACCATTTGGTGTAGGAGTCCCAGCAGTGGGTCATATGGTATTGCCTTGACCGTGGTTACCCGAATAGGCAAGTAAGATTTCCCTGTTGGTAACAAGTGTGTGACATGCGCACTAAACCAAGGAAGGTGAATGAACGATTCTAACACACAAAGAGTGGGTGAGTGCACCCCTTGGGAACCTATGAAAGCACGCAGCTATGAAGGGAACACACGAGAAAAGATGCATCACAAATTGGAAAGCAAATAAGCTAACAATCCCAAGTGATAGTTAAACCAATAGCACATCTCAATAAGATTCATACATACTTATACATAAAGAGTCCATACATGCATGCGTAAGAAAATAGATACATATATCATTAGAGTAACCAAGGTAGCCAAAATACAATTATAATATATGCATGAAATGTGTTGGCTCTGTTATATTAAAAATGAAATTTCTAATCATAGAGTACAACAATGACCAACCACTAGTCCTGGTTGTGGAACGTTACAATCACTTTCGCCTGCCCCTCTAAAGAGATGTACTAGCTCTTCACTGTGGAGAAGCCAAATCTCATTAGAATAATCTTCAAGCTTTCTCTAAGATACTCCTATCGGAAACTTAGCTGACCAAAAGGCCTTACAATGAGTTTTGAGGTACTATAAATAGCACAGGGTGGGGTGACCCTTGACATTCTCCTTTGTGATTCTTCACCTACCCTCATGACTCTTCAACTACTCAATGACTGTTACATTCAACTATCGACACTTGGACTTCCACTTTACAAGATGTTACATACAATCTGCACATGTACCCATGTGAGACAAAATAGGCTTGAGCAAGCCATGCAAGCTATCACTAACACTCAGATAGTTTTGGTAAGACCAACTCTTCGACATCCTTGAGATGAACGATGGTGGCAAACTGATCCCACCCCTCTTGGCCATGGCCCAAGCAACCCACAAATGCTTTGTGGCAACAATGAGGAGTGCATATAATGGAGGAGAGGCTCCATAAACCAGTCCATGGATTCATCTCCAGGGAATTCCGATTTCCATCGAATGACAGTTTGTCATGAAGGATATCCATTGACAGCTTTGGAATTTGAACTAATTTGGTATCAGGAATTAACAGACTATCCCGACAACACTCTAGAGAAGAAGAATGAGTAGAATTCAGCATCTCTATGAGACTCGAAAATCCTTCATTTCTCTTGCATTCATCCCAGAACGTCTGCATGACTGGATCCATGTAGCCTCCATAGGCTGTCGATTCCCTCAAACTATTAAGGTTTGAGTCGACTGTAGTGGCAAAGTTACTAGCTTCTATTGTGATATCATGGTAGGAAAGAGAATCAGCCTCCTTGACAGAGATTGATTCATCCTTCTGAACTTGGTTATTATCATTGGTTTCTTCAGGTTAAACAAGATTTGTATTCTCTTCTTAAGGAAAAATAAGAGAATCTAAATGTTGGTTAGTTGAAGTCAGTTGGGCCTAGCTCATTGCTTGCTCTTCCAACCACTTGAGAGGGGTGGCCTTTCTATATATATGACAGAGAACCACTTCTTTCTGCAAAACCAATAGAAAAAACAAAAACAAATTAATAATAAGAAATGAGATATGGGTGTTAGAAGTTTCAAGAATATAACAAACAAAAACAAGTTAGTAATAGGAAATGAATTATGGGTGTTAGAAGTTTCAAGAATATAACAAACAGAAGCAAGTTAACAATAAAAAATGAATTATGGATGTTGGAAGTTTCAAGAATATTTAAAGGAATGGGCTGTTGGGAGACTATAAATGAATGAACAAGATGTTAAAGTGGTTTAAGTAAATTTGAGTTGAACAAGTTATTGTTGATTTTCAACTTTTAGGTTTACAAGAATCTATGGTTTTTGGTGGTTTTCCACTTTTAGGTTTACAAGAATCTATGGTTTTTGGTGGTTTTCCACTTTTAGGTTTACAAGAACCTATGAGTTTTGGTGGTTTTCCATCTTCAAATTTACAAGAAGTTCTGGCATTACTAAATCATATAGAATATATAGCCTATTTATCACTACTCACTACCACTTCTCTGAGTGATCATTATAATCATAAACCCAACCAAGAATAGCTCACCTTGGGCTTATACTTATCAAAGTAGTCGGGCAGTCTCTATTCATTCATAATCCAATCGGCTTTATGTCCACGGGGAGCTCTCCCTATGTAGAAAACCAGCGTTTTCTTAAGCCCGATGGAATTACAATTGTCGTCGCGAACAGATCGATCAGATCCCGTGGCCTTCCAGTAGCCAGAAGCCGTATTGCGATTGGTCCGGCCTCGAGTTTTCTGGTACATCTCATCTCTAGGAACAAAGAAAAACAGCTCTCTTTCACCCAAACTACTAAGGCTTTTAACAATTCATTCAGCCAATTAATTATTGGCTAACGCAAAATATTTCAACTCCAGAAAGACGATACAGAAGCGACTGATTAATTACAAATGATCGAAAAGTAACTGGTTTTTATGGATTTACTTGGTAGATTCCAGGGATCGTAATGATACAAATCGACCATTGGTATAAAGTACAAGTTCTGAAGTTTTCCCTGTACCATTTTCTTTAGATAAAAACCCACCAACTCCTAGGTAGCTTTGATTGCCATCTTCATATACGCACAAGTATTCTTTCTGGTGCGGATGTGCAGAGCAGCGGGGGTTAGGATAGTTATAAAGAGATGAGTTACAAGATATCACTGATGACGTTGAATTGAAATATGGGTATTGTCTTGACATGATCTTGCAGAGGACCACATACACAGTTAGAGAATGGATAATGTACAAAATTGTCTGTGAAATGGAGTGATGCAGAAGAGTAAGATTAATGTTAACGAATTTGAAAAGTTAAATTCCACCTTATGTAGAGTCAATAAAAGAAAGAACCTATACATCATGGGAATAACCAAATGTATCTTGATCTATAATTTCTTTTAATTCAAATCTTAATTTATAATTTATTATCTTTCATTATCAGCTAATCTGTGATTAACCCAATTTAACAGTCCCTTTCTTTAGGAACCCTAACAATCTATATTGTTCTTAGCCCGCTCCGGCTTGATAAACTAGCTGCCTATATTCATCTGGTTAAAACGATGATGTCTGATTTTTCATTAATTCCATGATCATCTAACAACGAAACTTGCCCATTTTCATTAATTCCATAATTGTACCTTGTACCAATATAAATTGAAATATTTTATGTTTTTTTCTTTGATAGCCATATAAATTATTGATATTAAATTAGTATTTTCTTTAAAAAATGAAAATTCATTTCATAAAGTGAATAGTAATGTTTCATAAACATTAATTATGATAAATACCAAAATATTTTATAATTTTTAAATAATATTGTTAATAATCGCGTAACTCCCAGAAAAAATCTTTGTCGACCGCGTTTCGAACGCAACAGTGGGTCAATGCGTCCAAGGACCAGTGAAGAAAACCAGATAGTGGCCTAGGCATCTAAATAACTCGAGCAGAGACTCCAGCTACCTAAGACCAAGGCCAAACTTATATAAAAATTTAATTATTAATTATTAATTTTATAATATTAAATTAATGAATATAATTTCTATTCAAAATTAGTAGATAGGTACTGAATAGTAAAGATATATAATTTATTTATTTAAATAAATTTGGTTGAATGAAATACATCACTAATGGTTATTAAATTATATAAATTTGGTATATATTAATTAATAATATAATGTTCTATTTCTAGAAATTAGTAAAATTAGGTACAAAGAATAGTATCATAAGTAATTTATTTAATAAAATAATACTAATGGTTATTATAAATTTATTATTTGTTTGAATGATTTCTTATGAAGAAGTAATTTAGGTTACATAAATAAATTATGTATTCTTTTTTCCAAAAATAATAATAGGATGTTAGGATAAAAATAAGAATAAATGAATAAATAAATAATTTTAATGGTAATTTAAAAACAATAAGTTATTTATTTACTAAATTATTAACAAAAATATATATATATGAATTGTTTATTAAAGGTCTGTTAATTTGTTTATAAAACTATACTAAT
>APFE031159515.1:0-12710 GCA_000404065.3 Pinus taeda
TATGTCCATTGTTAAAAAATGTTGTTTTTTAGAAACAATTATTTCATGTGGATTGAAAAATTAATTAAGGATGTATAAATATGTAGATTATCTAAAATTCAAACTATCGACTTTCTAATTTAAAAACGCAAAACAATAAAACCCCCCCTAAAAAAAAAAAAAATTAAGATAGAGAACAAGAAAATATGAATAAGATGACGACTTAAAAAACTATCAAATTTAGAAAATAATTTTTCACATTTCACACACTAGAAAATTAAAAGTCAAAAAATAGGTCTTTAAAAAAAAAGGTGTGATGCAGAATACTCACTTTTTAAAATCAACATGAAAATCACTACCATTCTAAAACTTGATTTCATCCTTGAACATGAAAAAAAATTAAAGTTCCAAAAACCATGTTCTAAAAAAAACATGTGTATTCTGCATCACCACTTTTGAAAATCAGGGCATTTTTTTGGTATCTCTACGAAACGGGTAACAGTATCAGTTCCCATTTCAAAGTTTACATTGTTAAAAGTAAAAGAAGAGAAAATGAGATCAATCACAATGTAAGATATTTTATAATTGACCATATTCCTATTTTTTTCATTTTTATCATTCAACATTCTAACTTTGTATTCAACATTTGTATTAAATAAATTAATTTTCGACGTATTTAATATATTCAAAATAATAACATTAATTATATGTTCAACATATTTTATATGGTCGTGCATGACTAAAACCAACCTAGATAGATCTTAACCCTGAATCTATAAAGTATAAAAGGGGATCAAATCTCTTGAGATGTAAAACATTCCTCAAGGTTTTTGCTAAAAAAAAGGTTTGTGTCTAGAGAGATTTGATCCCTCACAAAGGTTATCGAATATGGGGTTAAAATGGATCTAGGCTAGTGTGTATGTATGATCAAGATATGTAATTAAATGCATATATTATAAAGTATTATTTAATATACATGTGCTAAATATCCTATTCCAAAACCACAAAAAATTTCAACTCTATGTCATAGGTGATCTGGATCCATAATCCCAAACACCCTTATTTTATAAGCATTGCATCATCAACATTCAAAGTTTAAAATATTAAACCTTCGAACAAAGCAAAAAAATATTCCAAATCATCTATCCAAATCCTTTGTTAAATATGAGGTATATATGCCTAGAATCATAATAAAATGTTTTCAATTTTTGTTTAAATGGAGAAAAGGTAAAGGGAAAAGAATACAAAGGGTATCTTTCCTTATTTAGCAAAATTGACATGTGAAATCAAGGATATTGATTTTGGTGTGCCCTAAAGTGTATCAGGGATATAAATACATTATTTCATTATAATTATGTAAATATATATAAACATTTGATGAGATATTGTGTAGCCAAAAGATTGTGAAATTAAAAAAAGTTATTATGGAGTGTATAATTATTTTATTTTTTCTTTGGTTTTTCTTGACATATTTTATGATTATTTTTGTTTAAAATTTCAGCAGTATTTTTTGGAATTATAAGTTTTAAATAAAAAATCTATATAATTTGAGTGCTTCAAAAGTTTTTTAGGATGTTAAATTCATTTATTCATTTAGAACACACAAATAAAAAAAGTTAGGATTTCACTATAAAATATATCGCCATATTTCATAAAAGAAAATGGAAAAAAAACATAAAAGTTTAAGATTGGTCCATTATAATTTCACCAATAGGCATGTATATTGTGGAATAGACCTTCCATACTTTTAATTAAATTATTAATAAATATTGGGTGGATAGTAGGGATTGAAGCTCCACAAAATATTCTATAATATTTGTGTAGTAGTTACATATCAAAGTTTGAGATTTATCTCAAAAGTAGTTTCCCTATAAGTGTGTCTCTTTTGGATTTGGGCTTCTATAGTTTAATTATAAATAATTTTTAGGTGGATGGTAGGGATTTAAACTCATGAAGTATTTTATAATATTCTTAGTAGTAGTCACAATTACAATGTTGAGATTTATTTCAGATTGGTCTTACGAACTTGTCTCATATGAACGAGACTTAAGATATTTTAGCATGTAGTATTAGTCAGTCATGGTATTGCAACAAATATTATTTAGAACTGAAGAATATTCATGGTAAAGTGGGCTTGAATCCCCATGGTTGAAAATATTCTTATATATTTTTAAAATGTATATATGTTTAACTCATATATTAATTGTACCAAGAGAGCTCTACAACCCAATATAGGCGAGATGTGTAAACATTCAATGTTAGACATAATGTATTTATGTGAAAATTTCTTAAATGTCAACTCTATTACACATTAGATATGGTGAAGGTACACATATAAAAATATGTATAAGAAAAAAACATAATCAAATGTTTGTTTCAACAAACCAAAATTAATTGTATAAATAAACATACACAATACAAGTTGTTGTTCAATCACTCAGTAGTTGAATTTGGTTTTGGACAGAGGTAGGTGGGAGTAGGAGGAGGTGAAAAGAGCTTACATGATGAATTTTTTTTGATGAAGTAAAACTATTTAAAATTTCATTATCTCTTTGTATGTTTTCTACAAATTTTGTGTCTTTACTAAGATTTAATAATTGATAAGTTTTTATCATGAAATTTCTATCAAACTATGGGAAACATGAGACTCTATCGTATTTAATACTATGATCACATGCATCTTGAGACTACATCTTCTTTAAGATTATGCATTTTTGCATCATGAGACTATATTTTATCTAATAATAGTACCATTTATTTTTTAACAAATAATACTTACACCCATGACCTTCATATTGAGAATAAATATTGATTATGGATAAATATTCTTCATTGTGTAAACCATTGAATCAGTGGGGGTATTATTCACTACCCTATAAATGCGCTGCTACTAACCATTGGAAATCATGTTTTCCTTACACGTGTACTACAAGATATTTCAAATTTACTCCCACTAAAGAATTATGGGAGACACACACAGAAACACACACATGCCAAGCTTTCTCCTTCTTGATGATCAGCTTATTTAATCATTTAAATTATTGAATTTTATATTTGTTTTGAAGCATTTAGCTTCTAAATTCATTCACCAAAGTGATAGTGTAAGCATTCAATTCATATTTAGAAAAACCTTGACAACGAAAAACATTTAAAATAAGATTTTTTTTAATTAACTAGATTCAGTAGCATGACCCATTATATGTTTATTTGGAGAAGAGAAGGTTGTGATCAATTTTTATTGAAGGCCTATATTCCCCTTAATAATGCATACGATCTTAATGTGTTTTCTTGTGTGTTTATCCTCACATGTAGTTTGTTATGAGAGTTTCCACAAGAAGCCAATTGTGTATTTCTCCATATATTTTGGGTTCTGAGTGTAAATTTCTGAGTTTAATTTTTATAGGTTATGAGTGAAAGCTTTGTTAGTTCAATTATTATGGGTTTTAAGTTTTTCATGGTCATAATTGGTCTTTTACATGAAGTATTAACAAGATTCTCGTTCAAACCATAGCTAAAAAAGGTTGATGAAGCATTAAGGTTGTGACACATCTACACTTTTCTTTAATAAAAAATATAAGTAAAAAATTAACTTACTCGTCTTCATTTCAAATAAACTAGCCTAGATCCATATTAACTCAAAATATACCAAGCATCGAGAGGGATCAAATCTCTTCAGATTTGATCTCACTCAGCACTTGTTATATTTGGAGTTAAGATGGATCTAGGTTGGTTAATTTTATAATAATAATAGTAAAGTTAAAATTTAGTTAAATTTATGATTATTTTAAACTATGGAAATGTATGATGTATCAATTTGGGCTATCTTGTGTGGTTAGGTGAAACAAATCACGAGGTAAGTTTTTTGATGCCCTACATGACGAGTGAAAATTAGGTAGATCGTCACAACCCTAATTTGGACAAATGGTATTTCTAGCCACCTGGCCTCTCGAGCACTCTTGACTATATACTATAGCATGACATTAAATTCTCATGTGAAGGGAAATCTAACGAGTCTTAGACCTTTTCTCATCAGGTTCACTGGTTATTGATTATTTTTAATCATTATTAGTAGGTCCTCTTCACATTTATTGTAGGAGGTGGTATAATGAGGTTGTTATGATGCCCTTCTTTAGATGTACCCTTGTTCCTGGTTAGAATTTCTATTTCCCTTCAATTGTGTTCAGTTATGCTTATTCATGGAAATCATGCTCCTGGTTCTCATAGTGGCTATACACCTAGTTTGTGGTCCAACTCTTGGTGCTTATTGGCTCATGAAACATTGGAAGCTTGGTATTTCCCTTCATTTCACAATGGGCTCTCATCTTCCTACTACATTCTCATGGTCATTTGGGGTTATAGTTGGGTTGCTTGGTTAATTTTGATGGCTTGTCTCTCTCACAATGTATTTTGCGTCCTCTTACTCTATTGAATTCCCTAGTCCAGTTTCATGTTCAAAGTTGACTATGTTTGCTTATCCTCATAGATGAGCCCATGGTAATTTCGAAGGTTGTTCAAAATTAAAGACTCCTCTTGATCCAGGTAGATATTGTTGACCACCCGTCTATTCCACCTAGACCTCTAGTTGGTTTCATCATTTTCCTTGATTATAGCTGACTGTACTATTTTTAGCAATTTTTTGGGTCCTAAACTTCCGAAGTTGTTCTGATCCCCTAAATGGAATTTTTGTTTTAGGTTCACTACAGGCCGTTTTCCATAAGCAAGGGTCTATCACACATCATATATTACCTAGAGATATCTTTCTAATGATGTATCATACATGCAAGATGAAGATCATATGACCAAGTTATGAGCCTAGGAAGTCAATTGCCCAACTAACCCCAACAAGGCCCACAAAATCTTGGTATTCCATATCAGAGGGTTAGATTTTTGGTTTTTTAGGGTTTCCATTTGTTGTTAAATAATAAAATTTGATTATGCCTAATTGTAACACTGTTCAAAGCCATGTAACCACCACATTTCTTCTCAAAGATAAGCTGCCATCGCTTGAGCTAGTTCATTTCCATTGTGTATGTAAGCATATTTCGGTTCTTTGATGTTAATGAAATGAAGTTTTATTTTTCTTTCATCTTTGTGTTTATGTTTGTATATGTGTTCTATTGGGTTCCTACATAACTCTAGATCAGTTTTATTAGAGCAGTCTTCTCTTTCTTTAGTTTTCTTTGCATGTTCCCAACAATATCAGGAGTTAGGGCTTGGACTGGTTGAACCTTTGCAAGACCAACCTTGCAAACCACAAAAAACTCCCATGGTCCTTCAACAATTATCCAAAAGCAACTCATATTCACCCAATAGCTACTCCAGAAGGGCCACTCCCTTTAAGGTACAAGTCAACCTTGTCATTACCATATTTGAAGGCCAGATAGATGCAGACATTGTATATAGATGGTTAAATATATTGGGAGAATATTTTTTAGTTCATGGCTTTTTAAATTGGGAAAATATTACTTTTTCACTCCTCAAAACTATCCCCCAATGTCAAGGCATGGTGGGAAACATACTGTGAATAGAAAGATGAGAAATAACCCTCATTGTTTTCAAACACACCACTTGGAATTCTTTCTGAGATGCCATCAAGGAACAATATTACCCTCTCAGTAGCTATGAAAATAAACACATAAAGTGGGCCACCCTATGGTATGGAAGGGTCAAAGAGGTTTCGGAGTTCACAAATACTTTTCTTACCCTTGGCACAAAGTTGGGTATCAAAGATTCTGAGTGACATTTGGTACTCAAGTACCACGACTATCTACAGAAGTACATCTATGATGAGATGGAGTTCTTATACATCACCTCACTTGGTGCCTCCTATCGATACACTATCAAGATCGAGAAAAAATTTAAACAAAAGAAGGAAGACTTTGGATCTAAGAATCTGAAGTAAGGGAAAGGTGCCCCCGAACCACCAAACAAAGGACAAATCCAAGCCAAAATGACCCATGAAAACCTGTTGGAGTGGAAAGAAAAAAAACACCACTACTTTAAAGAAAGACACAGGAAAATGGTGTTTGTTCCTTAACATCCCAACTCACAAAACAAATAAGTGGTGAGCCGAGTAGTTATTGGTGGCCATATTGAAGGCTTCTAACTTATATGCATGTTATGACTCAGAGTGAGAAATCGACAAGCGGAATGAAAAGTGGAAGCATATTATTGACGAGGATCTGAGTGCCACTATTCCCACCACGAAGATCCCGAAGATTGAGCCCAAATATCTAGAGCATGGGGAGCATATCTTCTACTCAAAGATGTGGGTGAGGGGTTCTCTGTTGTAATTCATTGTTGACAACAGGAGCCAAAATAAACTCATTTCTTTAGAGGTCATGAAGCAGTTGGGCCTACTAATAAAACCACACCAAAAATCATACACCATTAGGTGGCTTCACCAAGGAAGATATCTCCACATCAACCATTAGTGACACCTTCTGTATAGTGTCAAGCCCTTGACATATGAGGTACTATGTGATTTTTCTCCTCTTGAAGTTTGTGATGTATTATTAGGCCAACTATACTTGTGGAAGCATCATGTTGTATATGAATATAGGTTGTTCACTCTTATTATTACATTGGGAAATAAGTTATATAGGATGTTGGAGGTAGCACGCCCTACCACCATATATTTGATCTCTGTGAAGAAATATGGTAAGGTCATTTTCGAGACTAGGAAATATATCTTCCCTATGATTCGCCCTTAGGGAAAGAATAATATTATTGCCACATCCACATCCTCTAGACAGGGCTCCTCCACATGGCATTGGTAGTGAAGGAGGTAGTGGAGGAGTATAGGGACATCTTCACGTCACCCACTCGGGAAAACCTACACCGTCAAGTCAAGCACTCCATTGATCTGACCCCAGGTGTGATATACCCAATGGATTGATTTATCAATGTTCTACTCAGGAGAATGATGAAAGCAAGAGGCAGATTCATGAGTTGTTGTAGAACGGGCACATCGGGCCAAGTTCATCACCCTGTGGGAGCCTAATCATATTGGTGCAGACGTAGGGTGAGACCTTGAGAATCTGGATTGACTATTGGGTGTTGAATAAGATCATTTTCTGAAATAGGTATCCAATCCCATAGATTGATGACCGTTTAGACCAGCTCGAGGGGGCCAAATATTTCAGCAATATTGACTTGAAGTATGGTTATCACTAAGTACTAATCGAACCCTCCCATGTGTGGAAGACTTCCTTCAAATCCAAGGAGGGCCTTTTTGAATGGTTGTTCATTTCTTTCAAGTTGACGAATGCCCCCGCAACATTTGTGAGGCTAATGGATGACATCTTGCATCCTTTCATTGACTTATTCATGGTAGTGTATTTGGATGACATCTTAATCTTCAACTAGAGTTGGCAAGAGCACCTTCACCATATTCGACAGGTCCTCGAAACTCTGCATCAACACAAATTGTGTGTCAATTTGGAGTAATGCACCTTTGGTATGACCCAAAATCAATATCTAGGGTACATCATTGATTAGCGGGGTGTGCATGTGGACTAGCCAAGATACAAGTCATTCGGGATTAGCCAACCCCAACCACTCTAATAGAGATTCACAACTTTCTGGGTCTTGCCAATTTATACCATTGGTTAGTGGTGGGTTTCTCTCATATCACTTAACCTTTAACTCAAGTCACTAAGGGCAGAGTGAAATAAAAGTTCTTTTGGTCCAAATCCCAATAAAAAGAAATTGTTGAGTTGAAGAATCATCTATACTCTACACGAGTGCTCACATTACCAGAATTGCAACAACCATTTGAGATTGGGACAGATGCCTCTGACTATGCTATTGGTGCAGTCATTACTCGCTAGGGGCATCCGGTGGCATATTGCGGTGAGACACTTTCAGGCACAGTTAGAAATTATCCCATCTATGAAAAAGATATGTATTCCATTGTGAATACTCGTCCACAATGGAAGCTTTACATTCTGTGGAAGGAAACGATCATCAACATAGACCACCGACCCCTGCAATTCATACAGACAAAAAGAAAGTTATAAAATGATCGCCATCAGAAATGGTACACATAGCTGCAATAATTCTATTTAAACATTAAGTACAAGAATGGAAGCACTAATAATGTTGCAAACTGCCTTATCTGACTATTGGTCTTGGCCCTAACCACTGTGCTCAACTATTGTTGACACAAGACTTCAGAATCACCACATCTTTAACAGAGTGATCCCGAATTTGACACCACATACCAGATGCTCCTCGAAGGTAAGCAAGTTATAAACTTTCACCTCTAGGATGTGCTGTTATGCCACCTAGGACACCTCTATGTACCTTCAAGTGAGTGTGCCAAAATGGTTTGGGAGGTGCACTACAGTAGAGTCACTGGACATTTTGGGGTAGAAAAAATAGTGGCATTACTATGGAACTATTTTTATTAGCCAAACCTTCGATGGGATGTTGGTAAGTACATCAGATCTTGCACTGCTTGCACCATTGCGAAACTAAAAATCAAGAATAAAGGAATGTATACTCCTCTACTTAGTCCTATCCATCTCTGGGAATCCATCTCTATGGATTACATGTTGAGTCTTCCTTCTACCAAGGATGTCAACGACTGTGTTTTCATGAACATCGACATATTCTCTAATATGGTCATTCTATTGACCTACAAGAAGACTATCTTAGTAGAAGCCACTGCAAATCTCTTGTTTGACCAAGTATGGGTACACGTTAGGATACCACATTCAATTATCTCATATTGGGATAGCCATTCCTAACTGCATTCTACTCAATCCTCTAGTAATTTTTCGATACCAGGCTCACTAATTCCACAACCTTTCACCCCCAAATTGATGGCCAAACGGAGGTCATCAACAACATGATCATGCACATGTCGTGCATGTACAACTCAAATAACCCACACAGATCAGATGAGAACCTCCCCTATGTCCAACACAGCTACAACAGGGCTCTAAACAACTCAACTAACCATAGCCTCTTTCAGGTCGGGCTAGAACTCTAGCCACTATGTCCCATTGATGTTCCCATACCATTTTTAGCTACTCTGCCAGATTTAACTCATGTCCAATGTGAAGGTGACAGGGTTAACAGATTCACTGAGCACATTCATCACATTAGCCAATAGGTTCATGACATATTAGACAATTCAAATGCAAAGTACAAGAAACTTCATGATTCGCATCGAGTGCCACACAAGTTCTAGGTGGCCAACAAAGTTTGGTTACATTTGCAGAAGGAGTGCCTCGCTAAGCCCCAACTTAAGCTTCACCCACTCTCATATGGGCCTTACACCATCCCTAAGGTTGTAGGGGACAATGCTTTCAAGCTCAGCATTCCACCATTCCTTGGCGTACACCATGTATTCAATTTGGACTACTGCAACAATATTTTCCCCTATTGTTCAACACATCTGAAATTATTGAGCAGTTGACACCAATAGAGCTCAACCCAAGTGGTATCGAATAGGCTAAAACTGATAGGATCATGGACACAAAATTCAGAATGCTCACTGGCATATGATACATCTAAGTTGAATTGTTAAATCAGCCTAAATCCCTCACCAAGGCAAGTAGCTCACTAGGGACTAGGTTGAACAAAAAATTCCTCACCTCGTGCAGGTCTTGCACACAATGGGGACCATTACTTCCTAAGAAGGGAGGATTGATCTAGGTGGATATTCATTAGCAGATGTTTGAGGTCTAAAATGGGTCTCCTAAGAAAATGTACAACCAAAATCAACTTTATAAGAACCAATAGGATTCAAGATGATGATGTCAACCATGGGGGATGAATCACCATTTTTGGAGTAAAAAGGTACAAAGATTAAAAAATAATAAAATAATAAAACTACTTTTTCAACTCGTATTTTAAACTTATCTCCCTAAGTTTTTACTCAAATTTCATGCGGGAGTACTCATTGGATGCAAAATTTATTTCCTCATCCAAGGAGTACGCATGTTTCATACTTTCAATGGATCCTACTACACCATAAATGAGAAATACATGGAAAAACATGATTACAATCATGTTTTCCATGTATTTCTTATTTATTTTATAGCAGGGTCCATCGAAAGTATGCAACGTGGGTACTCCTTCAATGAGAAATCAAATTATGCATCCAACGAGTGTTTCCGCTCAAAATTTGAGTAAACCCATATGGACATAAGTTGAAAATACAAGTTCACAAAATAGTTTTGTATTTTTTCCTCTAAAATTTGATGATGTAATCTAATCTAACTTTATTATTTCCACTATTATTTTATAATTTCCTTAGGAGGCCCATTTTAGAGCTTGCAAATTCCCTGATGGGTGGTCACCCACCTATTCCACCTATACCTCTAGTCGGTTTCATTAGTTTCCTTGATTATAGTAACACTTACTATTTTTAGTGGTTTTTCGGGTCCTGAGCTTTGGGAGATATTTTCACCCCTTAAATGACATTTTTTGAACTTCATCACAATCCCATGGCTTATAGAAAATCCCATATTACTCAGAGATATCTTTCTAACGTGGTATCATTCGTGCCAAATGGAGATCATATGACCAAGTTATGACCCCAGGGAGTTGGCTACCCAACTAACCCCAATGGGGCCCACAAACTCTTAGCATTCCATCTCCTAGGGTAAGGTTTTTGTTTGTTTAGGGTTTCCCTTTGTTGTTAAATAGTAAAAAATTTCTTGGGCCTCATTGTAACACAGTTCAGATGCACGTAGCTGCCACATCTCTTCTTAGAGATAAACTACCATCGCCCGAGATAGTTTACTTCCATTATATATGTAAGCATATTTCAGTGCTTTGATGTTAATGAAATGAAGTTTTATTTCTTCTGCATATATGTGTTTACGATTATATCTATGTTTTACTACATTCCTCCAAAAGTATGGATCACCTCCAGTGTCCATCTCAGAAATTCACTCCTCTTAACGATAGTTTAGTCTCCTCTTTGTTAGTCTTGGAAGTTATAGAGATGGTGGGTTCCAATCATAATTGTGTGGCTCAATTTGGGTATTAGTACATATATGTGGGAATTCAGGTCTCAGTAGGCCTTGGATCATAAATGAAAAGCCTTACTGGAGTAGTGCATGGCCTCTGGCATTCGACTCAATAGGTTATTGAAGTCTGAGAATCATGGCTAAGTGAGACTCAAAGCTCATGGCTTGAGGTGACTCCTAGCTCAAGGGATTTGTAGCTTTACGAAGTTATATAAGTTGAGTATTATTTTTACGTAGTCATTTTTACTTATGGCATATGGAAGCACTTAGTTATACTTTATATAGCTTGTTAAAGCGAGGCCATGATGCCTCTAATTTCTCAATTCTCTTTGTAATTTTTTGAAAAAAAAACTATTTTTCTAATGCACTAGCAAATTAATGCCTATGTAACTTGAAGTTACTAAACCTATGCTATTGGGTTGGTTTCCCACTGGGTAGGTGTAATACCCCTAGTGATGTGACTCAAAACTTTATGCTTAAAGTTTGAACAATAGCAAACTGGAAAATTTGAACTATAGAAGTTGTCTTTTTTTTTTTTACCAAGATATATTTTATATAAATATATGTGTTGGATATTTTAAAAAATCATAACGAAATTATATAACATTAATATTCTTCAGGATATGTAAAAGGCTATATAATGAGACTAAATTCGTAAGTGTCAGAGAGAAGTTTGAAAGTTAGCTATATTTGAAGAAGGGATTCTTGGAAACAACAAAAGAGGAAAAAATCCTCATTTTTTCCCATTGGCTCATTGAAGAAAAGAGAAAGAAAATGGTAGTCTAGAAAGGAAAGATGCCTAGGGAGAAATTCCATTAATCTAGAAAATTAACTAGAAGACCAGAAAAATTAAAAAATGGTTGGAGACAAATGTCATGAGTCTGGCACTCTCTAAGGGGGTTACTATGGGATAGAAAGACAACAATTTCCAAATAACACTAGTGGGAGATAAATATTCATGAAAACAATTAAATGAAAGTAGGATTGTTCTTAGGGTTATAGAGAAATGACTTCTTATTTTCTCAGAAAAATTGTTGTATCTCTGGCTAGAAGGGAAGGAACTTGGGGTTAGCCAGGTAAGTAGATACCTTACAGTTGTGTGGGCAAAGAAATCTCATTGCATAATCCCAAAATATTTAGATAAGTTCCCTGTCCTAGTATTTTTTTGTACCTGTAAGAAAATATCAAGATTAGTAATGAGCTTATATATAATATATATATATAAATATATAATATTATATAATATATATCTATAATTAATATATATATTTAATATCAGGTGGAAGTACACAAATGATAATCGCGTAGAAGAGAAAAAAAGAAATACCAGCATTGAAAATGGTGGAAGATATTAGTCACTGTGTGGCCAACATCAGTGTCAGTATTAGAAAATAAGGTTTCAGAAAGAATTATGTTGGGGCTGAATAATCCTATGTAAGACCACTTGCAAAACAATATTAATTTTTCTAGAATAGAAATAATAAAATCATGCAGGGAAGAAATTAATACTTTGAAATACATATGTTAGAAAAGAAATTGATATTCTTTAATATACATGTTTATTAGGAAATGGGGTTTAGAAAAACTATAAAATATTAGATGGATGAGTGCACAACTATATGTTATAGTACCCAATTAAAAAAGAATAGAACCCAGAAATAATAGAACCCTAATGAGTCCCATGACACATCCCATGAGGGCTTCCGAGTCAAACGTAACTAATCATTTTTATTTACAAGAAAA
>APFE031159535.1:2533-33843 GCA_000404065.3 Pinus taeda
GGAGTCAAATAAATCTAGATGTTGCATCAAAGTTTAAAGGAGTAATCACAGGGAAAACTAGTTACATTTACTGGATCTTTAAATTGAATTATGGAATGGAGAAAAGGTGTTTCAGTAGTGATTGAAAAGAAAGTAAGAATTTCTCAATCAAACTTCAGAAGAAAACACACAGATTGTAAAAGCAGTCCCAATAAGTTGTTCAATAACATATCTTATTTTTCACATCTCTTATTTTACAATTAGATTTTAGATTATTAACATACAAAGAATAACAGTGGAAACAATAGTTACAATAAGAAAAACATCACCAGTAAATCACAACACAAGTATCCTATGAAGAACCTTTTTATTAATGATGCTCCAACAATGTGGAAAAGTACAATGTTTTGATAAAAAAGAGTTACAATGATCAGGAACCGACCCTTAATAATTCGAATGAATGAAGTATTTAAACATAATGTCCAAAAAGATTACAATTAATTCCTCATCGACATGGAATTCTATTATTAACTTTAAACTAATAGAATGAAATAATGCGACCAAAAGAGGTGAATTTGGTGTAGTGATCTGGACACCTGACATTCTTTGGTGGAGAACAGTTGTTGAGTGGCCACTATTTGGGATTTGCGCTGGTGGATATGATCTTTTCTTTGATCCTGGAATTCACATAGTTTATCCCACTGCTCCTCATCTAGAATGGTAATTTTTGTTACTTTGCGGTAGATTTCATCTTCCTTGGTATACCGAGCGAATGTGGATTTTACTACAAAAATGTGCTTTATCTCATGTTGGATGAAACTCATGTTACTGATGGCTTCATTAAAAACTCTCCCTGTCATAGCACCTTTAGTGTGGGAAGACTTGGCAGTATGCTTTGCGATGTCTTTTAACTACATCATATAGTCTTCCCTGGTCATCAGCTTGTCATTGATTACAAATAAAGAAGGAAAACCCCTCTTAGTTAATGCATCTATTCTAGTGAAAAACATGTTGACTTCTACCTCCAAACTGTGACATTTCTCTGTCAGCTACACAATCAAATTCTTCTTTGTCAGAAATTTCTTTACTTCTAAGATTTTTTTTGTTCTATCATCTACTTCCAAATCATCCAATTCATAACTATTTTTGGAATTGAGAAACTTTATGATGTTGTTGGATGTGGTAGGAATTTCTCCCAATTCAGTGTTGATAATGGAAATAGCCTGCTTGGCTTTCTCCATCAACTCTTTCTGCTCAAATATAATCTAGATACAAGGCTAGATTTCATCCATTGCTTCAATAATGTTGTTCCAGATTATTTCCTTAACTTGGGCTAGTGTGTGGCCAATAGAGGACTCAGTTTTTGATTTCCTCCATACTTTTTTTTTTGTTTTGAGCTCTCTATAGCTCTACTGCATGGAAAGTTTCAGTCTTTGCTTCTTGGTCCTATAGAAGATTGACTTGAGCCTGCAATATTTTGATTTCTTCTATTTGGAGAGACATATTCTGCACTGCACTAGCCAACTTATCTGCAACAACCTATGTGTTCGTTGTAGAAGATGTAGTTGTAGGAATTGTTGTGATGGGAAGTGCTTCCAAAGGGACAATAGCCATTTTGGTAGCTTTCTTTTTTTCTTTGATTATCTTTTCCATCTATGTCTCCATTTGTTTCAACTGTGCACTCTACTCCATGATGAGATTCATAATGTCTGCCTTTTGTGACTCTGTTTCTTCAATGTCCTTGGCCAGAGAATCTTCTATGGCTGGTAATTTCAATTGCTTCCTTAATGCTGCTATGTTTGTATTCTTTATCATTACGAGCTCTTCTGCAGCTTTGATATTTGCAGGATCATAACCTACTTTGGTCACCAAGTCATCCAAATCTTTGATCCTTGTGTCTTTGGAAAGTGCAGAGAATTTCTCCATCTTCAATTGTGATTGAACATTGGCTAATGTAACCTGCAATTTAGACAAACTCATAGCATTGTTAGTGAGGGTGGATGAAATCATTTTCCCAGTCTGCTTTTGCATCTCCATTTGGTCAATGGGATGTATGCCTTTCACATAAATTCAAATGATGTCTTCTTGTAGTCTGATGCTACCTTGGTTTGGGGAATTTGTGCTTGGAGGAAGGCCACTTTCATTTTTCCTTTCTCTGAATCAAAGGCTGACAGCAACCTACTTTGAGAACTAAAATTCTACTTCTAGAACTGATTGTATGTATTGATCTTCAAGGCCTTGTTTCTTACTTTAATATCCTTGAATATATCAAATATACTCTTTTATGTTTCCCCTATAGTAGATGTGCTAGTTTGCATAACCTATTGTTGATCTTGTGAAGTTGTTGAGATAGTGGGAGAAAGTGTATTCTGATCACCCACTAATGAGGAAACAAGTGGATCTTTAGTGGTGATAATATTCTCTTGCTTTGAATCCTTGTTTAGAATTAGTTTGGAATGTAGCTTGGCCTTGTTTTTGTATATGATTTTGAAGACTTCACTAGAAATCTTAGTCACTGAAGGTGACTCTTCTTCTCTGCTCCTCTTTGCTGATTTCTCCTTTGTGATAGAAGTATGTACTATTGAAGAGGACACCAACTGCTCCTCTGCCTCTTGTCGAGTATTCTCAATTCATTCTAGATGTTTTTTATACTTTTCAATCTTTGGTTTGGCTGTGTGAAAATAAGTAGTAGATTTGTTCTCTACCCTCAACTTGGAGATGACCCCTAATGGATCATATGACCAGGTAAACTGAGGTTGAATTATATTTCTTTCAAAAGTTTGTCTGCCTCTTCCCCTATTGCCCTGTTGTTACAAATAAAAGGCCCTATTTGTGTTTTGATTTTGAATTTGGATTTCTTCTTGGCAGCTACAAAGTGAATCTCATTGTTGGCTTGAGGGGGCTTGACCCAGGTTCGGAGTTAATTAGCCAAACAAATCCTTGCACTACTGGCCCTTTCAACACTAGCCCACAGAGCGTGGACTGAAGTCTCACCTGAAGCAGTATGGGGGGATGTGGGAACCAAGTTTCTGCACCCTAGAGATGTTTGAGGGGTCGATTTAGTCCAACTGTGAATGGCTTCACACAAGTCACTTCACGCACTACCCTGACCTGTGAGGCCTTCTAGATCTGTTGTAATCGCCTTCACGTAGCCCTAAATAGGGGCCGAGGTGCTTTTGCACTACTAAGGAAGCGATATGCGCTATTTCCCCAAGTTACACCACGAATATTACTTATCTTCTTATAATTTTTAGTTAACTTCACGTAAACAGATACTTTATCTTATATTCACTTAATCAACACAATCATATAAGTTCGTGCACCATATAAATAGTGAAAATGCAATTCATACCCAATATACTCAAAGCATAAAAATGGTAAATGAATACATAGGAATGGTATAAAACTTCTCTTTATTAATGCTTCACTAGTTACATACTCAACCTACCCTGTGCACTCAACTGCAGGGGTCCGTGCACTCAGCTGCAAAGCCTTCTCCTACTCTATGACCCAAGACTCAACTCTACACTTAGATAAGACTCAATTCTTGATCCTTCAATCATGACTTACTTCTGTCTTATTTACAAATTAGAGCCTCGCTCTATTTATACAATCCCATGGTCTGCGAACCATGGATAGATCTCTAAAGCCAACATTACATTACAAAAATGAGGGCAGACAACCCTATGACTCATCTACAAGCTCACGCTCTACGCCCACAAAACGCAGATTCTTTACATCGGATTTAGTCAAAATCTAGGCTTTAAGCCCCAAAACATCCCTTGGGGGATCTCACGCCCAACACTAATCCACATTAAGCATTTGCCTGATGTATTATAGAGAACAAAATCCTCATTGGGAGGAATTTTGGAAACTTTTGAGGGGCAAGTTCACACCCAAAAACCCTTAGATCTGTGTAATTATGATAAAGGTACCAATCCCCTGTCTGGACTTGGTTTAATAACTACAAGATTTTCCTAATTTCTTCACTGATTCTTGGCTTTGTCCTTCTACTTAGGATACTGAGTGCTAGATGTACAAACATCTCTATGAATTGTTTGTATGAAAATTCCTTTTGTTCCTTCATCACCAACGTAGCCCAGAAGATGATTGATTGTTGATTTCCTTCAACTAGATTTTGTAAGGCAAGATTGAGGTTGTCTCCCTAAAAATATAAAAACATATACACTAACACATAAGCATATTTAAATACTTCCTTAGTTGGGAATTTGATAAACTGTTCATGGATAGAATCTGCAAGAAATTGGCTAAAGTTGAACAAGATTGAAGGCTTGGAATCTGCAGAGAAAATGGAAAGAAATCCTATGATTGCCTCATCTACCCACTAATCTGAGTAATAGCCAAGGAGGTAAGAGATGACTGTGATGATTTGCTTGGCTCTCTCAGGGAAAATGGAGGATGGATAGGGAGTATTTTTCTTGGGTAATGGGGCATCTTTAGTTAAGAAAAGCTCAAGGGTTTTGGCTCTTCTAGCAAAGTCTAGTTTCTGATATAGCTCAATAAGTGCTTCATGATAAAAAGGAGTTGCATTCTCTGTTGTAGGAGCTTGCATCATTTGGTCTATAGCTTGGGGAGTGATAGTGAACAAAAGTTCTCCAGTAGGGGCAATAATAGCTCTTTGGCTAGGTAGATAGCAAGCATGACACTTCTTGGTGAATTCAGGGGTGATGTGGGTACAGGGAAAGATATAGTGGGGAAAGTTGGATTCCCATAGTTGAATATCATCATATTTACCTATAAATTTGTCCTTAAGCCAGAAAAACATCTCAAACAAGTCAAATTTAGAGAGGGTTTCATAAATTTTATAGTCTGTCTACTAAAGGAATATGGTGAAGTTCGATGAGAGGGTGGATCAGAGGACTCACAGGTTCTTCAATCCCTTGTCTTTTAGAGGCATGATTGGATAAGGGTTAGAACACAGATGGTGTCTTGATTATGCAGGTCTACAGGGTGTAGAAATAGAATTGAGTTCAAGATAACAGGAAATAGAGGATTTGGCTTGAACGGAAATTAGCAGGTAAGATGCTCGACCAAGTGAAATAGGTGCAGTTTGAATTGGATCTCCTACAACATGAAAATGGAAGTGGTAGTGTATGAACCAAGTAATTGGTTAATGAGTGAAAGGAGGTATTTTATAATGTTGTGGTCTTTCACATTGATGGTAGCGTAGGTTCGTTGAATTAACGGTTAAGCCATTTAATTGCCTAACAGATTAATTTTGGAGGGAGTGGATGTGATTGGCGGAGCAACAGATGGATGATGTGGCGAAGGCTAACTGGTGGGAGCGTAACGAAGAGGGCAGTGGTTTATGTTGGCGGAGAAACCACTTTTCGGGGGGGAAGGCAATTAATGGTTTTGGCCGAGGGGGGTGCGAAATCATGAGGTGGTGACATGTTGTGGTGGGTGCGAGTTTGAATATCGCCCATTTCATACCCCCCTGATGGTAAATTTCAGATGGTTAGCGGGGGTCAAAATGTAATATGGGTTGTTGGACGTGACGAGGTGGGCGTGGATGATGGGTTAGGTGGTGGGATGTTAACATGATGTAATGGGGCATATGGTGGGGTAGGGAAAAGTATTAAATGGGATATGATTGGAGTGTAGTGGGGTAGGTGGGTGAATGAAAATATGAGCAGAGGGGTAATTTTGGGGTATTAAAACTTTAGGGATAAGGGATAAAATATCAAATATTATTTGATATATCCAATTTTAGAGTAAAACTTCAATCCTTTTTCCTTTGCTCTGCACATGAAATGTATTTGAAATTCATCTTAGGATAAGACTTTCATGTTTATCCTCTAATCACCATAGTGCTTCTACCTACCCTTTCTCATTTCAATTCTTTTTCTAAGTTAACATTTTCTCTTCTTGCTTTGCAGGGTGCATTTAAACTAGCAGACCCAAATCATTTTTCTTTTATGAAATTCTACCTTATCCTATCACTTATTTCGCCATTGATTTGGATTAAACTGTTGAATAAATTTTATTTCTACCTAGCTATTGATTCACCAAGATTAAAATATTTGGTAAATCTTCATTCACTAACCTATTCAAAATAAATTTAAATGTGTTCAATCATGATTAAACTGTATGAATTGAAAAGAACTCTAGTCATTGTGGCATTCAAAACAATTTGCACACAACCTTATTTGATAAAGAACTAAAAGAAATAACTTATCAGTAGTGGCACTTAGACTTGCAGTGCTTTCAATATTATTTTATATTTTTTCTTTTGTGGGGTTCTTATTTCTTTTTTTCTTATTTATTTTTTAACATACCCTCTTTTCATTTTCTTTTTCATATTTTTTGGAAATCATTTGAATATTGAAATTTATGTACAATATGAAATCACAAATACAAAATACTCAATCACCTTGAGATCCTATAATTTATAGGACCCTAACAACCTGAAGTAGGATCCTCCTTCCTCCAGTTACCAGCTAGTGGAGTCTCCATGGATTTACTGCTCTCCATGTGGAACCTCTTCAGTATCTCATTGGCATACTTGCCCTGAGAGACAAACAATTCCTCGTCTCCTTGTCATACTTCCATACCAAGAAAGTAATGCATGGGCCCCGAGTCCTTCATCTCAAACTATCTTGCAAGATCCTCTTTGCAAGACTTGATCAATGTCTCATCACCCATCAGAATCAAATCATCGACATATAAAACAATAATCAACAATTTACCTTCAACCACAATATGGTAAAGGTTTGCATCTACTTCAATTTTGGTGAAGCCCAACCTGGTGACATAGTTTTCAATCCCAGTGTACCAAGCACGGGGTTCTTGTTTCAGTCCATACAACACTCTCTTGAGTCTGCACACATGTGACTCTCTATTGAAGGTTTCAAATCCTTCTGGCTGCTTGATATACCCCTCTTCCTCAATCATGTCAATGAGGAATGTTGTCTTTACATCCATCTTATGTATCTTCCATCCCATCTGTGTTGACAGTGATAGAATAGATCTGAGTGATGAGTACCTTGCTACAAGAGCAAAATTCTCATCATAATCAATTCCCTCCACCTTATAGAACCCTCTGGCCACAAATCTAACCTTTTGTTTCTCCACACTCTCATATGCTGCTTGCTTTACCTTGTAAATCCATCTCGAACTCACCACTAACTTGTCTTCTAGTCTTGGGACCACTTCCCAAACATTGTTTCTGATAATGGAGTCATACTCCTTAACCATGATATCAACCCACACTGGTTTCTGCACTGCTTCCTCAAATGATGATGTCTCAATCTCTACACTCTCACTCATCATATCCATGTAGCTAGTGTACCTCTCTGGTGACCTAATCTTCCTGCATTGTTATGTGGTTGCTCCCACATTCTCTCTAGAATCATGCAATAACTTTTTAGCCTCTCTGGTGTGCTTTCTCCCATCTCTGGAAGTCTCTGCATGAGTGGGCATTTCCACTCACTGCTCCTCTATATGTGGTTACTCCACATCATCCTGAGGTTCCTCCTTTGGAGCTAAAAGTTCCTCAAATACATGTAGTTGAAGCTCCCACTCAAGGGAACATATCATGGCTTTATCTTCATTGAACTTCACATCTATGTGAACCACTATCATCTTGTTGGTTGGAAAGTACACCCAATAGTTATGAGGTGTATCAATGTATCCCACAAATATCCCCAACTCAGTTATTGACTCTAGATTTTCCCGTGCATCCTTGGTAACATGGAAGTAGATTGATGAACCAAAGATCCTGAAGTGCGCCACATCTAGTTTCTTCCCTGAAAAAGCTTCTTTTGGTGTACTCATCCCGAGAATCCGATGAGGGCTTCTATTCTACAAATAAACAATTATGTTTCATGCTTCAGCCCATAAGTGTAATGGTAGGCCATGATCGTGTAACATCACCCATGCCACTCCCACAATACTTTTGTTTTTCCGTTCAGCCACCCCATTTAGTTGTGGGTTATGAGGTGTTATCAACTCACGTCGAATTCCTTCTGAAGCATAGAAGTTCTTGAATTCATTCGACACATATTCTCCACCATTATCGCTTCTAAGAGCTCTCGACAAGTGCTTTAAATTCATAAAACTTAGTGAATGTCTGATCTTTCTTCTGCCTGAAGAAAATCCAACACTTATGAGAAAAATCATCAAAAAATATTACATAATACCTATGCATGGTCGTGGATGTTGTCAAGAATGGTCCACACACATATGAGTTAAATCGATCAAGAATTTCTTGCGCTTGACTATCTTTCTCATGAAAGGAAGCTTTGGTGTAATTCCCCAATGTACACCCTTTGCATGTGTCTCTCTGCTCTAGTGTACCCTTGGGAAGTCTTGTAGAAATTTTCCACATGATCTTCAAAGCTCTGTGGTGCAAGTGACCAAATATTCTATGCCACAACTCATCGATTTCTCGACTCTGCACCTTCTCTGCTTTAGTGCTCAAAGCAGCGTAGTCTTCTACCTCCAATTTGTAGAGGTTCTTCACTCGAACCCCGATCCACTTCACATGTCTTGTGGCTATGTGACGAAGAAAATCCTTTCCCTTACTAAATATCACATCATAGACTTGATCCTCCAACATGGCAATAGAAACCAAGTTCTTCTTCAAATCTAGAACATACATGACATCTCTCAAGGTGAGGGTAGAACCAGACTCCCTCTGAAAAGTAATAGTACCGATGTTGGTTGCACTATACCTCCCATCATCTCCCATCTCAATGTGAAAGCGAATATCCTTCTCCCCCAAGTTACTGAGAGCTCTTTGTTGTCGGTCATATGGAATGAATCTCCACCCCCCATTTCAAATTTTTAATCTTAGCCTAAAGATGCTAAATAAGAAATAGGTCCCCTTTAGGATATAAAAAGCAATAAAACTTTTTGAGTAAAAATAGATTTTCCATATTTTTCATATAAAAGTTGCTTTATGAGTGTTTAGAACCACTCATCGCAAATCGCAATTGCTTAATATCAATGAACATCCATTTGAAAAGTTGTGATGCCATCAAAGTCATCGCCAATTCCTCATCGCAAAGTTTTAAATTGAAATGATTTATTTATAAACATGTGATTTTATATAACTATCACATTTCGCATATTATTAATCGTAAGGAATAAGTTATGCCACTCCGTTGAAACCTTGTGATGCAATAAAGCTATCGCATATTGCATATCGCCAATCCATAGGAAAACATTGAAACCACTCCGTTGAAACTTTTCGATGCGATATAACTATCGCGATCGCATATCACATATCGCTCTCCCAATAAAAGCAAGTAACATATACTATGAAGACTCGCGATATAATGTTAAATCAATTATAAAGGAAAGCATGATTGACGAAGGAAAAAACATGATTTTTCAAGTTTGAAAGGAACCTGCCAACTCTACGTGCCAGCTCATCACTCATCACAATCGCAACAATACAAATAATTCTTTCAAACATAGCGCTTGTAACTCCCGATTTGCGATATGTGATGGCTCTACAAGTATTAAAATAATACAATTGCTAATTGCAAAATCACAAAGTTATGACACCTGTTATAAAAGTATCGTTGGAAAACTTACGATGCGATATATATTAATTCAGCATTAAATGAGGATATGGTAATGCATTAAGAGGCAGTTATGGTTACAATCCTTTAAGGATTTCATCCTTTGTGACTATGTACTATATGAGATATTTTGCATCTAATGCACATACACTGATTTTAGTATGTAATTATTTGTATTGGCTACTCTCAAAGTTTTTCGCCTATCACGCTCCTCTTTCTCATTTTGCAGTGTAAATCCATAATCACGCAGTCAGTCAAGATGTCTAAGAAAGCTCAAAAGACTAAGGCTCCCCTTATAGTGGAATAAGGACAAGGAAAATTGGTGTTAATCTCAGATACTACCTATCAAGGCTTTGGTAAGATCTCATGGGAAGGCATATATGCTTTGCTTAAAAAGGAAAATCCAAAGGAGATAGAAGAAGAAGTAACAGTTGATGGAACTGATGAATCAGAAAACACGCTCAATGATTTGGAAAGCTCTTTCCTCCATCGAATAGCGGCCCGTGCAAATATTTTACCATATAATGATATGGTAAGATGGGTAATCGAGAGAAATAACATAACGAACAGAGCTTTCTTCACAGCTGATGGAAGGATGTTCAGATCCTTCAAACCTGAAGATGTCAAGAGAATGTATCACTTGTCAGATCCCCAGCGACACTACAACAAATCATTCTCGGAAGCTTTCGCCAAGGAGAATCAGGCCCTATCAAGCAATGGAGACACTTTCCTAACAAGCACAAACATGAATCATTTGGTATGTATTCTGTGGACTCCTTAGCATCTCCATATTGTTATGCTGCTGCTATGATGTGTAGACTCTTTCGAAACCCCGATTCTACTAGATTTTCTATTGAAACAGCTCCATTGATAGAAGCAATGATAAACTCCTTTGTCATGGATTCGGAAACTATCCTATCGGATAAAATGGCTAGTCAAATACTGGATTATAGAAAGAACAGATTTGTCGCTACCCGAGTTGTGCCCCCATTCTATATGAGTGCTTACATAGTTGACATAATTTGTTTTAATTCTGACTTTCCCATACTAGGTTGGAAATGGACTGTTCATGATCCAACCCCCATTCACATTTACCATAAATACTTATGGAAGTCTAAATACAAGAATCATTTATATAGGATTTCCCATGGTTTCATTTTACCCATCCATCAAGCTATCTTTAATAAACCTGCTCCTCAGTTATCTGACGAGGCTAGCATTGATTTAACCTCAATCGGCAGTTAGTTCGGGGAAGAGAGGTTCACCTATGTTAGGGTTTTTGGCAGCGTTACAGATCCTCATGTCCTTCCACTTTACATTCCATATAAGCTATTAGCTAGGGAAGTAGCTTACCAGATAGTTGAAAAACGGATGTCTAGAAATCTTAAAGACTTCAAGAAACAGAGTTGGCCTCCCTTTCCTCTTCGTTGCAGCACCTACTCATTGCATGATTTTAAACATGCCAAGAAAGAAGTAGACAAGACGAAGGATCTGAGTCTAGCTATTATCCCTAAAAGACAATATGACCCAAATAAGGTTGCTTTCAATTTCACCACTCAGATGAAAGTTAATAAATTATTTCATGAGAAAGATGAGTTTGATGACTTATTTGCTTAAGCGGAGTTATTGTCAACAATAAGTCATCTGCCAAAATTCAAATTGGGTGCTGAGAAAATGGAAAAATTCATTTAATACAGAACACAGAGGTTACTGACAGTACCTCTGGATTTATTAAGTATTACACCAATCATTCAGCAAGCAGAACATAGCGAAGAGCAGGTTCTTGAAAAGATTTTTGGAGAAGTTGAAACAAGTGATAAGGCTAGTGAACAACTAAACACTAATGTTCACATTGATCCCATATTGATTAAAGAATGGGAGCAATTTGATCAACAGATCAAAAATCAGAATGATCCTCAAAACATTATCACATCAGTGCCTCTCGGAACACAACGGCCCATTATTCCTGATATTGTGATTGAAGATACACCCAGCAAAGACACAGCTAGAAAAGAGATAGAAATAATCCTTGAAAATCCTTCAGGAGAGATTACATTAAACATTGAGGAAATTCCACCCTTGGATGTGTTTTATAGCCAAAAACATAGGGTTGTAGTCAAGAGGCAGAGGAAAAAGAGGAAAATAGACCAAACATCATCCACAACTCCTTAATCTGAATTTATGAATGTCATATGGAAAGATTCAGAGGTCAATCCTTCTGAGGATTTGACTAAGATATCTCAATTTGCAAGGGCATAGACAACTGCTACAATTGATAAGGCAACTGAAGTTAATCAATTGATCAAATAAAAGGATCAAAAGCTTAATCAGCTTGAACAATAGTTGGAAATATAGCATCAAAAGATTAATCGGCTTAAGGAACAGTTAACAGTAGAGAAACAGAAGAATTAGAAGCTTGAAGAACAATTAAACCTGGAAAAGCATAAAATTGACTAGCAGGCCATTCAAAGGCAACAACAGCTGTCTCAAGAGCTCGAGCAGCATGATTCAGTAGGAATTGTTCAGACACGATACCTCGAGGAGGTAGGAAACTGAAAAAGATGGCGATGAGGAGGTTTCGATCGTGGAACCTCTAGACGGAACCTAGGCCTGACTGAGCAAGGGTTAGGGGATACCCTGGCAGCGTCATCCGGTGGGCGAATGTACGACGCGCAGGGGTTACCAGAAGACAGTGAAAGGTGAAAGGGCAGCTGGAGGTATCATTCTGCCCAAGGCGGACAGCTGGGATCATAGGTTAAAAATATCCGCTGTATTAGAAAATTCCATTGACTATTGTGCTGGCAGAAAAAACCGCCTCCGCCTTCAACCCTGAAAATAGCACAGTAACCATGGTTAACTCCAATGAGCTTGTGGATCTGGACCCGGTTATGGAGGATATCCTGTCGGTATGGGGAAAAGACCCGACAGCAAAAAACGTCTATCGGTATTTTGGAGCTGCAGGGAATTTCAGATCCGGCACCCTTTCGCCGGAAACGCTCAGGATCAACCAAACATTCTACCAACTGACTCAGGGCTATGACGAGAATGCATTGCTTCACCAAGACCTCCAAGTTCTTCAACAGTCGGCCAAACCAGTCGAGGATACATTGCATGCAGTTTACCGCCATCCGAGCCAAGGAGACAAAGGGAAATCGCTCGCTGTGGAGCCAGTGTTATCTGGGGGTTTAGAGGATATTGTTAACTTCATTTCTAGTGCAGAACAGTCGGGTGAAAAAAGGGCAGGAAGAGTGTCAGCGTTAACAAGGGTTTCCATTGGAAAAGAGCAGAGGCTTTCGAAAGGAAATGGAGGTCGGCCAGAAGAAGCGTCTGAGTTTTCCTCGGATCCACAAAAGGCATCATATGCAGAACCTTGGGCCTTCAGGTAACTCTCCCATCCCATGCAAAAAAATTTCGGGAGACCCTGGACATTCCAATACCAGATAGACCTGAGTCAAGGCACACCCAATCAAACCCTAGTTTGGAAGGGCCCATTTTAAACAGGGTGGTAAGGGAGGAAGACATCGGCGGGAAGAAAAAAGGGGAGAAGCGGAAAAAACAGAGACCTATCGGTCAACAGGAACTGGAAGGGAACCTGGTTCTGGGTATGGAAGTGAGCATTGAGGAAGCGTTGGAGGTGGCAGACTGTACAGTGGTGGGTAGGGCGCGAGGGAAGAAATTCACCCCCGACTTCATTCAAGAATGGGGAGAAAAGAACTGGTTGTCTGGTCAAGAAAGGGCCTTCGAAGCATCAACCTTAGCGAAAGGATGGTTTATGCTTCGGTTCAAGAACAAAGAGGCAGTTGATTAGGTGAGTGCAAGGAACTGGGTTATAGGGAACAACCCAGTCCTCATGAAGAAATGGACACCTCTGTTTGATGCCGTCCGCGAAGAAACAGATGTCTTCCCGGTTTGGGTCAGGGCACCGGGGTTGCCATCGTTCCTATCGACTGAGTTTGTTTTTAAAGCCATAGGGGACAGACTGGGCAATTATTTGGGAGCTGATATGTCTTTTCAGAAAACCCGGAATAAAGCCATGGCGCGAATATTAGTCAGTTTGAAACCAGACGCAGGATTGGCAAAGAAGATTAATCTTCAATACAAGGATTTTGTGTTTGAACAGATCTTGGATTATGAATACCTGCCTTTCAGGTGCCACAGATGCCATGAATACGGGCACCTGGCCAAGGAATGCCCCCTAGGAAGTCGCAGGCGGCGATTCCAGAAGGAAAATATGCAGTGGGAGTCGGCTTACAACCCAATCCATCATTCGCAAGGACAAGAGCTCCTAGCAGATCACGCAAAGGCAGATATGGAGACCGTGGCACAAAAGGAAGTGCATATGACGGATTCAGCACAGCAGGATCCTATGCCCTCTTCTGAGAATAAAGAGTTGGAATTGGAGATCTCCCCAGCAAAAGCGGAGCTTCTTGAGGGGATGACACTGCCTACCGATGGAGCAATGGGTATGTGCATTGATCCAACCCCTCCTCCTCTTCATATTTCTGAATCTATGGATCTTTGTTTGGGCCAATCTCCTCCATGTACGCATGTTCTTTCTAATAGTAATGATAGATCATTAAAACATGATGAAATCACTGATGGAACTGGAATTGATGACCTCTCGGCTGCTAAGCCATCCCTAGACCTGAATAGTGAAGGTGTTTCCTTTGAACCTGGTCCCTCGGCCGTTCTCCCCTCATGCCCTTACAACCTCTGATCCCTCGACAATAAGCCAGTTACCTCTGTGTCTATAGGTGGTATTGGTTCGCTTCCCTCCCTAAGTCAATCAAGGAAAAAAAGAGGCCGAAAATCCAACCTCTCCATGGCTCAGATAAAAGCAAAATTTGATGTTGCAGACGGAAAACAACAGTCTATCACAGGGGCTCTTAGAGCAGTGCAGGCCCCGGAAGAGGTTATAAAATGATCTTGACCTCTTGGAACTGTAGGGGTTTAGCTAGTAAGCCCAAAAAACTGGCCATTCGGGAAATGTTTCTAAATTCTAAAACAGACATACTTTTCCTTCAGGAGACCCTTGGTAAAGGAGTTGAAGTGGAAACAACATTAAATGCCTTAATCCCTGGATGGATATTTTCAGCTATAGACTCTGAGGGTCACTCAGGAGGTTTGGAAATAGGTTACAGGGAAGGAAGAATTAAGGCTAGGAACCAGTGGGGGACGAAACAGGCGATGGGAATGGAGGTCCAGTCCACGGATCTTGCTTTTCCCCTCACCATCTGCAATGTTTATGGGCCCTGCCAGGAGAGGGTGTCTTTCTGGAATGAGTTGATGTCAAAAACTTTCTTGCAGAATAAAATCTTGGTGCTAGGAGGGGATTTAAATTTCTCTATAGGAAGAGCAGAGGCTTGGGGCCCCTCGGCCAGGGAAGACCCCCTGTCTGATTTTTTCTTAAATATGTTCTTTGTTAACAATCTAATAGATATAAATCTGCTCAAATTAAAGCCGACTTGGAGGAACAGGAGAACAGGGGATGCTAGAGTGGCAAAAAGGCTGGACCGTTTTCTCATAAATGAAGAGCTAGCAGCCCGGATTCCTATGTTCCGACAATGGATTGAAGAAGGAGGATGCTCAGATCACTTCCCAGTTTTCTTAGAATTCTCCATCCCTCCTCCAAAACCTCCTGCACCTTTTAAATTTAATTCTTCCTGGTTACAAGATGATTCCTTTATCAATCTTTTCAAGCAAACATGGAAGCACCCTGAAGCAAATGCCCATGAGGACAAAGGCTTCCTGTTTATGGAAAACCTCAAAATATTGAAGAAATCTACCATAAGCTGGGCAAAAGCTAGAAAGGAAGCCCAGACTGAGGAATTTACTAAGGTATGTGAGGAGATTAAAAGATGGAAAGCATAGAAGAGGACAGATACAAGTCTCAGGTTTCAAAGGATAAAATTCTTCACCTTGAGAAAATCAAGAATCAAATACTGCTAGCTAAAGAGGAGGAATGGAGACTAAAGAGTAGAGAAATATGGCTAAAGGTTGGGGATGAAAACACCAAATTCTTTCACAATTATGCTAAAGGGAGGAAGTCGGCAAATACCATCTGGGCTCTAAAAAACGAAGAAGGAAGGGAAGTGCAGACTTTCAAATCCCTATCCGAGTTAGGCAAAAGACACTTCCAATATCTTTTTACAGATCCAGGAGAGACCACAATTGCTGAGGTAATAAAGACTGCTCAATGCTTTCCAAGGTTCCTAGAGGAGGATGCAGCGGAGGACCTTCAATGCCATGTAACAAAGGAGGAAGTAGAATCAACAATAAAATCCATGGAAAAAGAGAAAAGTCCTGGACCAGATGGCTGGTCCATTGAACTCTTCCTCCATTTCTTTGATCTAATAGGAGCGGAAATCACTGATGTGGTGGAGGAATCTAGGGAAAAAGGTGAGGTCTACAGCCCCTTTAATGCTAATTTTATAGCCCTCATTCCAAAGAAGGAAGTTCCTGAAATTTTTGAGGACTTCAGGCCAATTTCGTTATGTAACAGTATCTATAAAATCATAGCAAAGGTGATTGCGAACAGAATCAAACCAATTCTATCGCGGCACATCTCAATGGAGCAATTTGGCTTCTTATCGGGAAGACAAATACATGAAGCGATAGGAGTTGCTCAGGAAGTCATGCATAGTGTTCGACAGAAGAACAGGAAGGGTGCTGTAATTAAAATTGATTTATCCAAAGCATATGACAGAATAAAGTGGTTATATATCAGGTTACTTCTAACTCATCTTGGTTTTAAAAATGATTTCATCAATTGGATCATGGGCTATATTTCGAATGTCAGTTATGCAATTCTCATCAATGGAGCATCTTCTTCCTTTTTCAAAGGACAACGAGGCCTGAGGCAGGGATGCCCACTGTCCCCCCTTCTCTTCCTGTTAGTGGCAGAGGGCCTCAGCCAGCTGATTCACAAGGCCAGAAGGGAGGGGAAGGTAAAACGTATTGAAGTAGCCACTAATTTATTTATCTCTCATCTCCTTTTTGTAGATGATATCTTGATATTCACAAGTACTGAGCTAATTGAGATAAAGGAATTAAAAATCATTTTAGAGTTGTTTCTGAAAGCAACAGGAATGCAGATAAACTCCAGGAAATCGCAGCTGATAATGACAGGCATAGAAGCACAAGAGAGGATAAGGCTTCAATACTTCTTCTCTTTCCAGCCTAGTACTTTGGACCTCCCTTTCAAGTACCTAGGTTTCTGGCTAAAACCAAATGCTTACAAGAAGGAGGACTGGAATTGGCTGATCGCAAAGATAGAATCCAGAATTTCCCATTGGAGTTACAAATGGCTCTCTAGAGCGGGGAGATTGACCCTTATTAAATCAGTGCTTTTGGCTATCCCAGTATAGTGGGCAGCTTTAACTTGGGTTCCCAAAGGCATTATGGAAAAGATCAAAAGACTATGCAGCAGATTCTTATGGGATGGCTCAAAGGATAACTCGGTGCTTCCATGGGTGGCTTGGGAAAAAGTGGCAAGGTCGAAGGAATGGGGAGGATGGGGGATTAAAAGTCTTCCCAACTTTAGTCTCTCTTTGGCAGCAAAATCGGGATGGAGACTTATAAAGATGGAAAACCTATGGACCAGGGTGGTAAAAAGGAAATATATTGACCCTGTCCCTATGGAAGATTGGATAAGAAACCCGGTCAAGAACAAGAAAAATGTCTCTGTGATATGGAAGGCAACGGTGGAATCCTTCAAGATAATAGAACAAGGATTGGCTTGGAAGATCGGGAATGGTAGGAATTTGAATATTGGGAAAGATCCATGGGTAGGATGCAACGAAAACTATGCTTTATCACCTGGACTAATCAGGCATCTAGAAGAAAAAAACATTTTTACTCTAGACCAGGTGGAAAAGGTAGGACAATCAAGCATGTGGAGTCAGGCATGGAAAGATGGAGGGGACCTTGATCTTGATCAAAGGTGGTGGAATGAATGGCACTCATTTACCCAAGAACTTCTCCGCTCCAATGTTAGGATCAAAGACAGTCCGGACAGCTTGCTTTGGGCCCATGGAGAAACCGGGGATTATACACCAAAATATGGATACAAGTACATACTATCCAGGAAGGGATGGGGAGAACCAGAGTGGTGGTCGAAACATATTTGGAAGCTAAAATGACCAGCGAAGGCCAAACTCTTCTTCTGGTGTCTACTTAGAAGAAAAATCCCAACCTGGGACATTCTTCAGTCTAGATACTTGCATGGACCTGGGAGATGCACTCTCTGTAAAGAGGAAGCGGAATCAATTAGCCATCTTTTCCTAAATTGCATTGGAACAAAGAATATATGGGGAGAGGTAGAGAAACTGATGAATAAAAGGTTTGATTGGGGCAATGGGAACCTGGATGCGGCCTGGTCAAACTGGTGGCATAAATTCCCAGAAGGGAACATGAGAAATCTATCGCCCATCATCTGCTGGGGCATTTGGTTGGCTAGGAACAGAAGCATTTTTCAATAAGGAAACTCCGAAAAATGTCACTGCCACTCAAGTGGTTGCCATCTACACCTCTATCCCAGAACCAGAGGAGAAAAAATCCCAAAAAGTAAATAAGACAGTGCAAATCAACGAGGGCATCCCCTGGGCTTTCTTTGACGGAGCCTCTCAAAACAATCAGGCAGGAGCTGGTATTATCATCCATCTAAATACAAACCATTCCCTCAAAGCCTCAGTTGGATTGGGGTCAGGATCAAACAATTTTGCCGAACTGTCAGCTCTGAGACTCCTCCTATGTTGGCTAATTCAAAGAAGCACCCTCACTATTCAGGTCTTTGGTGACTCCCTCTGTTATCACTGAAGAAAAAATGTTTTAAATCCTGAACATTCATTTTTTAAAAATTTCTCAAAAGGGTTCCTGTGGATGGAAGTCCCGTGTTTCTTCTCTATCGGAGCTGGATTGAGATTAAAAACACAGTGCATACTTTTGTCATAGGAGACCAAACGCACTCTCAAACAAAGGATATCTATGCAATGTTAGAGAAGTTGTCTAGGGATGCAGGATATGTGCTTGTAAAGGATCAAGTCTCAGATGCCACCTGTTGAAATTGCCCCTGTTATTAAAACTCTGTTCACTATTCTAAGGAATGTCATGGATCATTTAAATGAAACTAAATCCAGTTGCTTGTGCAAGGCTAATCCTATATTTCAATGATCCATTCCAAAGTATTAAGTTGTTCTACAAAGGAGAAGTCGTTGTTCTTGTGTGCACTGGGGGTAGATGCTCGTGTTTCTGCAGCAGCTGCAGCACTAAGACACCTTGAAAATTCACCTCCTTGTCATTAACTCAGTATAGGCATTTATCGACAGAGAGGATTCATTGGCTCTGGAGAAGCCAAGGATTTCGAAGAAGAATTCTGCAAGCCAACCAGGGTATTTTGGTGTCTGATTGTTATTGAATAGATGGGAAATTCCGATTTGGAGAAGAACAGATATAGGTATAGATTCGAATGGAAATCATGGGCATTCATCGCTTTAATTGGGATTTTGGCCATTGCTGTTGCTGCTTCATCATCATCAGGCAGAGGGACTGTGTTTTCTTTGCTTGGCTTCTCCAACAAGTTATGCAGTTGTGGGAGTCAAAATAAACTTACTGGACTTGTGGAAGATTATTGTTGTGATTATGAAACTGTGGACACTCTTAACAATGAGGTGTTACACCCTTCACTTAAAGAAGTTGTGAAAACTCCTTTCTTCCGGTATTTTAAGGCAAGGCTTTGGTGTGATTGTCCATTCTGGCCTCATGATGGTATGTGCCATCTCCGAGATTGTAGTGTGTGCGAATGTCCTGCTCATGAGTTTCCCGAATCATTCAAGAGACCAAATATTCAGTTGTCCAGTGATGACCCAATATGTCAAGAGGGCAAGCCACAGGCTACAGTTGATCGTACTCTAGATAGTAAGGCATTTACGGGTTAGATGGAAATAGACAACCCCTGGACCTATGATGACGAGACTGACAATTCTGAAATGACTTACGTAAATCTTCAACTAAATCCAGAACGCTACACAGGCTATATTGGTCCTTCATCTCGGAGAATTTGGGACTCTATATACAAGGAGCATTGTCTCAAAGATGGACCTGGAGATTCCTCTCCACAGAGGCGGGTTTTCTACAAGCTTATTTCAGAGTTGCATTCTTCTATTACAGTTCATATCACAGCAGAATATCTACTTGATGCGGAAAAGGATCTGTGGGGGGCCAAATCCATTTTTCTTTATGAACGGGTGTTGAAATATCCTGAGAGAGTGAGAAATTTGTACTTCATATTCCTCTTTGTGCTTTGAGCAGTGACAAAGGCAGCTGACTACCTTTCCCAAGCAGAATACAGCACAGGAAATCCATTAGAGAATAAACATACACAGTCATTAATCATTCAGCTTGTAAGTAACAGGCAATTACAAGCAGCTTGTCCAATTCCTTTTGATGAAGCCAAATTGTGGAGGGGTCAGAATGTGCATGACTTGAAAAGGCAAATTCAGTTGCAGTTCAGAAATATAAGTGCGTTGATGGACTGTGTTGGCTGTGAAAAATGCCGGATTTGGGGAAAGCTTCAAATCCTTGGTGTTGGCACAGCCTTGAAGATTCTTTTTCCTGTAGACAGCGGCAATTTTGTAGGCCAGCTATTATAGTTACAACGAAACGAAGTTATTGCATTGATAAATCTTCTGAACAGATTATCAGAATCAGTTCAAACAGTGCAGGAATTTCTTCCCATTGTTGAGAATGTTGTAAAAAAAAGGGAATCGTTCAGTGCCCATTGTTGAGAGTGTAAAGAGTTCCTGGTAAGTATCTGTTCAATTAAGGGCAGCTAGTGAAGATAAACAGATAATTTCCTAGTTGAATGTGCATTTGCATATCATGTTGGTTTATTATTCTTGACACTGGGTGCCACTTTACTGAACTTATGAGCTTCTTTAAATTGTAATTTTATAAGATCATAAGGACAATCTGAGCACTGACATATTCTAGATTCATTAATTCCTGGGAAAGAGGAATAATGGTGACTGGGGCTTTGGAATATTTTATTCATTCTCTACCTTCCAAAATGGGGGTGCTCTGTCATGAAAAGGGTATGTCTACAAGGAATCATCTGAAGCCATCAGCTTTCAACAAGATCAAGACAGCTTGCAAGAACTTTTGCCTACATATATGAAAACGGTGGACAGCGTATTAAGGACGTGGCATTTTGTCATATCATAAAAGAATTGAAGCATGCATCAGACAACTTGAATGCATTTTCCCCTTTTGTTTTCAAAATAGTGGATGACACATCATCAAATCAGGTTTCATAACACTGGACACCACATCCATCACAATGTGGCCACCGTCATATTTTGAGGTAAGGTGCAATCAATGAAGTAAATGAAATTGCTCAGGTGCGGGTCATACTGAAGCCAAAACAACGTGATAGGGTTGCACCATTATGCAGTTCACATCAGATATGCTACCACATCCTTGGCCTTGTGCACGGGATATGCACGCCTATTCCTCGAGAAATGAAGGATTATATTGCAACTCCCAAGCCTAATGGTTATCAAAGTCTTCAGACAAAGGTCATACCATTTTTAAATGAAAGTACATTTCGAGTTGAAGTGCAGATACGGATAGAAGAGATGGATTGTATAGCGCAGAAGGGAATTGCTGTCCATTACGGTGGTAAAGGGATCACCTCTGGCAGTGTGCAGACAAATGGAAGAATTTTAAGAGCCAAATCTACATGCTTGAATAGCGCTGACATTGCTCGCAGGGTAAGTTGGCTTAATGCCATTAGAGAGTGGAAAGAGGAATTTGTAGGCAATATGAGTTCTAGGGAATTTGTTGATACAGTTACGGGTGATCTTCTGGGCAGTCGTGTTTTTGTATTCACACCAAAAGGAGAGATAAAAAATCTTCCAAAGGGTGCAACAGTTATTGATTATGCTTATCAAGTACATACAGAGATTGGCAACAAATTAATGTTTGAGTGATAAAGATCTCAGGTCAAAAGCAAGTTGTTTCAAATAATTCAGTAGTTTCGTAGCACGCTACGAAACTGATGTAGGTGATGATTTTAACGCAGACAAGTAGTTTGGTATTATGAAGGGGAATTTTGAAAGAGAGACACCTGTCCATCAATACAGCCTACAGCACATCAAAAACGTGGCAGTGTTCCATATCTTGGGTTATTAAAGGCTAGAAACATGCTGTTATACATTTGAGCAAATTGAGGAAAACAGAAGCCGAGAAGCAGGGGACATCTCCTAATACTACGGCGCAGTTAAAGATTCAGCGTTCAAGGTCAATATGGAGTATTGAACATCCAGCTTATCCAAATCGAAAGAGGACCAGGTGTCAAAGAACAAGGAGAAGCTATTATTGCATGGAAGATGGAGTTAGAGTCTTAGTTAATTTAAAACTTTTTAAAATTCCAGTCAGCACTTTATTGTATTTAATAGTTAGTTAAATAGCTGATAGGTGTCATTAGAGATAGAGATCGAGTTATCAAATTCCCCTCGTGCTGGAGGAGGAAGTTGGAATTAGTTAGAATAAGGATTCTATATATAGCGGAAACAGCAATGTAATGAGGGTTGGAAATTTTATAACAAAAGTATTGTTTTGGCTTATGTAAAGACCTATTTTCAGTAATATAAATTATCTGCTTTTCTTCTCAGGATTCATGAAGGATTTTTTTATGTTCAGAATGTCTGATTTGTTCTTTCCTTAATGTCTTTTACAGTTGCATATATGTGTAATCACTTAGAATTCACTGATTGTGCTCTGATTTCCTGTATGCATGTATGAACTGTGGTTTTATATGAGTTGTGTTCTGAACATCTAAATGCTAAGTGCCCTGACTTCTATGTAAAGGCAGTATCATTGTTTACTGAAGTATGATTGACTCCATAGGCCCAATGGAAACTTATGTAATGTTTATCCAGCCTTTATATTTGTCAATGTTGTTACACCACAAGAGTTAGACATCTTATCATTAGTCAAAATCAATAATCGTTTTGAGAGAGCCCTCTCAGGCTAAGCCTTAGTCAAAAGATTGGTTTGAAATAGTTACTTGAAGTCTTCCTGGTCTGCAGCCTTCCAAGGTCTGATTTTGAGATAACACCCTCAACGTTATAAATTGGGTCAACGGAAAGAGCACTTGCAAAAACCAAATTTTGAAACCCATGCTGGAAGAACTGCAAGTACTAAAATCATCATTTAACATTTTCTCTCTATGCCATATCTACAGGGACAGCAATGAATCCGCGGAAAAGCTTTCTAAGGAAGGTTTGCAGCAGACTTTGGGAGGCTGGAAAATAGTGGAAGAGTGCCAAGGACAGGTTTAGACATCAGTTGTGCCGCCATATACATAATCTACAGCTGCTATTGCATCTACTTTAATACTTTTTTTCTTCATGCATAGTTTTAAAACAGACATTTCCTACAGGCTCTATAAACTTATTTTTGTTTATGCTTATGACATGGTTTAATTACGCTTTTATGGGTTGTTTTCCTCTCTGTTGAGGAGACCCATTGATAAGACGTATTTTGTTTTAAATGGCCTCTCTCGGGGAGGACATTGCTCACGGCTGTATCAACAAACAGCTGATAGAACATCTACCGACAGTTGAATTTTGCACTGAAAACAGTTTATCAAAATTACAGCAAGGAGAATCTTTGATTGGTTGCAAGGTCAATCAATCAGTAGATCTGGAAATGCTCAGCATATGCAATGTAACTTTTTATTTTCTTAATAAAAAGTTCGCTTTTTCTTTGGAAAAAAAAAAAGAGCTCGAGCAGCATAAATTGACACATCAGCAAGAGATTAAATCTAATGAAGAGAAAATCACCCAGTTACAACTCTCTATAGAACAATTCAAAGATTATCCCAAGGTTGAAGAGTTTAAGAAGGAAGCTTTAGAGGAAAATAAGGCTTTATCTCAACAGTTGAATCTACTCTGCCAGAAAATATCTCTTATTGATCCCTTATGCATCACAACGACATCCCTGATTGACCAAGTAGTTAATACCAAGTTAGAATTTGAAGATGCGGATGATAAAGTCACAAATTATCTCTCCTGGAAAAGCACAGAAAATGGAAGAGCTGCTAAATTACCTAAAATTGAAGAGTCTCATAAAGAGATATTGTTTTCAGAATGGGAAACACAGTTAATAAAAGTAGAAAGAGCTACCTCTAGGGCCAGGGCTATAATGAATAATATTATTGAGCTGGTGAATGATAACTTATATGGTGCCAATTTAATTTCCGATTGTTCCCCAGGAAATCTTCCAAAGGCGAAAGTTTTAGAGAAGCAATGGAAGCAAGATTTGGACACCAAGGAGGAGCAAATCAACGGAGTACAAAGCCTTAATTGGGATGCGCATTGGTCCTTTGTGGTCAAGCCACATAGCCAACAGATGAATTCTAAGTGCCTTGTTGATGACATTGATCGCATGATGCCCGAGCTCTTAGATGCCACATACACATGACAGTTACAGTCCAGGATGAGTCATCCTCCAAAAATCCAAAACATGCTCTCGATTTTTCGGTTGAAGATACAAGAGAAAAAATATATGCGATGAATCTCTTCAAAGGTTATCGCGGTTCTATTTTTCAAATTCAAATCCCATATTTTGATGAAGGCAGTTCCAACAACTCTTAGCAATTTTTATGGACAGTTTGTTTTTAATTTTACTATAAAGACCCTTTCATGTCATTTTAGAAAGGGTCCTCAAGTTGTATAAAACTAGACTTGAGAAGTTTGCACTTATGCACTTCTTAATTTATTTTGTATAAGTCGTGGATCGAGGTTCAGACTTGTTGTGAAAGAGCTTCATAAAGACTTGCATTTTTGTATCTTCTTGGAGTTTTCAGAATAAGAAGATTGAACCAGATTGTTACTTGCATAACGAGACCCAAATGCATATGGTACTTCTATCATTGCTCTTTTTGTCTTGTTTTATGTAATTAGCATTCCATTGATTTGTTATTGTTGATATATTTTCATGTTTCAAACAACTCTATATTATTTCACTTTGAATGATCTAGAATTGTTATATTGTACACATATGTCAACGATAAATATTAGTATGTTATGCGATATGTTTTCACATTACTTTGTTTAGTTTCTTATTCAAAGTAATGATCATTTAAATGCATATTTCTATAGGTAAGTGAATAATCCATATTATCATTTTTCTGCTAGGAATCATCAAGAATCACATTATTATGAGATCACCCAAGTTATATAGATATATCTGTATATTTTAGAGCTTATAGATTAAACCACCTATCATCTTTTTATACATTTAAAACACCCATTCATCAAATCATACTTTATTGGGAAACTGGTCCCATAATATCCAGTTGGAGCCACCATACTAAACGAAGAAGGAGTTGCACTAAGGTCCAGACTGGGTGGTTATCCCCCAATGTTGGTGCTATGATTTTAGAGGCATCAACATGTCTAGGTACCACACACTACCCATCACCGATGACACCATGCAAGTGATGAGGGTAACATCCAATTCGAATTGCAAAGTAAGAGCTTCACATGTCGCTCCTCCTAAGGGCTTCTTATCGGCCTTCTTGTGTGGACACTTTGTGGCATAGTGTCCCAACTCGTGGTAGTGAAAACACTTTCTTTTCCACATGTCCTTCTTCTTGCCACCCTGACTAGAATTTGATTTGGAATGGGATGCCTTACCCTTCCCTTTCTTCACCTTTCCAGCTAAGGAATAGTTCTCCTCATCATCATACTTTTATGAGGATTCATCTCTGGTGTTGGGCCGAATCTCTTCCTATACCAATTCATACCATAATCGTTCCCATTTTGGTAGCTTCTCCCTCCCATTAACTAAAAATTGGTAGTTGTGCTAGCTCTTGGGAAGTCCTAGAAGTGCTAGGCTCACCAGATCGTCTTCTGCAATAGTAACCTCGACACTTCCAAGCTCATCCCGACATTGGGTGAACTTGGTCAAGTACTTCGAAATTGAGTCACCCTTCTCCATATTGATATTTCTGAGCTTGTCCTTAAGTGCCATCTTCATGTGATCACTGTTATTTTGAAAAAGGTTCGTCAATGCCTTCCACATTGCAAATGGAGTTTCCTTACCATGGAGACTTGAGACAATATGATCTCGAACTCCTTCTAGGATAATCCTTCTCGCCTTTGCCACACACTTTCTCCATTCAGCCAAATCTTTAGCATCATATGTTGGAGGCTTTGGTATATCATGGTCTATGAAATCCTTCAGCCTGTTGTATTACAACACTGCCTCCATCATGTCCTTCCAAGATATGTAATTCGAGTTGCCCTCTAGGGCATACTTAAGTCTCAAACCATAGAACGACATTTCGTTGACTCTGAAGTATGAAACTACAAATTCAATTTCACCTGCACAACAAACTCATATTCTCCTCTTCTATAGTGATTTCAACTTCGATACCATGTACAATTTTACTGTAGATTCAAAATGTTTATGTAATATGTTAAAATAAAAGACTTGAATCTACTCTACTCATCAGCGGAAACAAAAATTGATCGATGAAATCACGAAGCAGAAAAGGAAGAATTCCAATCACACATAACACAATGTTTTTTCAAGGGAAAGTAATAGTTAAAAACCCCACTATTTGTATATTGAATTAACTGGAAGATTTGAGAAGAAAATACAATGCTTGTTCAACCTGGACAATCTCTACATAAGTACAAACTATCTCACTGCTTCACAAACCATCTTAAGCCAATACTTAGCCAAATTTGTTCCCTTCCAAGCTCCTACTTCAATGCATAGTTTCCAAGGGAATTAGCCCATATTTAATTGGGAAATTCCTCACTCATAGTTGCGCAATACATCCATAGGCCTTCCTATGATTGCATGCATCACCTATTTAATTTAGATGAATTTATAAATGATAGTACATTGTCCCTTAACTCTAATCTCAACTGGGTATTCATTTGAACTGACATGCATGAGCTATCTTGAGTGAATTATCATTTATTTAATTGATCACTACATGTGAATTAAATCCAATTTAATTCACTTGACCACTCACTAGTTACTCTAATAGTTACAACTAGTTTAATTGAATTTAACTCAGTTAAACTGAATTAAATAATTACAACCCAATATGAACTCAACTTGGGCCCCTAAAATTCAGGGATCGCTCTATATGACTCTAGATAGACTTCCAACTCAAATTTATTGAGCTACCTAAGTCAACTTAACTTAGTTAACTTCTACAAGATGTTATGAGACTAGAATTACAATTTAATTCTAGGCCCACCGAGGCAACATAATATTTGGATTTCCCACAACCCACAGTCTGGTTCATGGGTTATTAGGGCATGTGTTCTTTTATTTATATATCCACCTCACTCAACTTCGAATCCATCTAGAAATCCACCTCAACCAAAGCATGAGAACCCCATCACACCATGACTATCTAGAAATGGCAAGGCTAGGCTGAAAAACATTGTCACACTTAGTAAAACCCATGCCAATGAAAGAAAGAGAACCAAGAACACACATGAAACACCATGCATGCCAAATATAGAAAGGAAACCACACATGCAAATCGATGTCTGCAAAGAATCATGTTGTAGTTGCTTGATCTTTCTCTTCCTTGCTTGCTCCTTCTTTCCTCTTGCCTTCTTTTCCTTTCTTGATACAATGTTGAAATGCTCCAAGAAAAATTTGTGTCCAAGAGTGAGTGAGAGAGAGAGAGAGAGAGAATAATGAGAGAACTCCAAAACTGAACTAACAAAAGGTAACCCTAACAAAAAGGTACCAACTGATCCTTAGAAGCCTTTTTATCAATTAGGCCTCTATTTTCCTTCATTTTCCTCATCACATGCAACATGTGACCTTTCACCTTCCTTTTCTTCTAATTTACATTATTTTCATAAATAAAATGCCAATTAATGCGACTTTGGTTTTCCAAATGGCTTAGCCATTGCCTTTGCCAAATTCCTTAGCCATAACAAACCAAATGAACACCCACACTAGGATGTTTTTCCAAACATTCATCTTGGAATAAGTGTCCCATAATCTATGGTTATTAGTTTTCCATTATTAACTTTTATTACATGGAATTTTCACCAAGGTTGTTACAAAGGTCACAATGGGAGATGAGAAGTCATCTCATTTGTTACAAATAAACCCTCATAACTCAAGCAAAGGGCTTGGAACCAAAGAGGCTTGGAGACTAAGTTTTGGAGCCTTAGCTTCTCTAGTTTAGCATAGGAAGAGTATCATTCTTTGTGGAAGCAAGTGTTAGCTTCATGTTTCACTAATGGGGATGGTGCTACATCAATGTAAATGTATGCTTGGAACTTTCACTTTATAATGAGAAGCTCTCAGAGTTGGCACGCTTTCATGCATATGTCGTAAATGTTTTAAGACTATTATTTATACACTTTTTATGTATGTGGTTTCATTTATGCTAATGCTAATGAACTAATTTGTTAACCTTAGTATGTATCTTGTTGAATACTTGTTGTTCATACTATCTTGCATGTTGTTATCTTGTGAACCAATTTGCAGGTTAACTAATGATGCTCATGTGTCTCTTTTAAGACATGTGTTGTTACTTTCTTTTAAGGGTCCCATTGTTTCCCCTTTCATGTGAATGAACCTTTCATGCATTACACTTGATAAAGCACAAAGTTCATACACTTGTTATCACCAAAGTCATGCATATTTCATCTTATGTGTTTGTTGCAGCGAAGGCCTATCTTTAAAACCACCACATTTTGCAACCCATTGTATGTACTCGAAACAATGTGGGGTCTAATTAGGACTTCACATCAAGTAGACCCCTTCCCTGTTGGTGGATTCTACCACTGCCAACTCAAAATTTGCAGGCAAGGATCTGGTAACATGGATACTACAGGTGGAGCAGTTCTTTGATCTGCACAATTTGCAACACACACAAAAGGTACACATTGCATATTTATATTTAGAACCCAATCAGTTTGTGTGGTATTTATGCATTTTTTCTCATAAATCACTTGTCACTTGGAAAATTTTTACAAAGGAATTGATAACGCATTATTAGGATACAAAGAGCAATACCTTCTTTAGCAAATTGATAAATCTAAAAAAAAATGGTTCATTTGGGGACACATTGAAGACATAAAGATTGAATATCAAGGTAACTGATATTATAGAGGAGCATCTTATTGTTTTCTTCATAGGGACTTTAAAGGATAGCATCCAACATGAGGTTCACCTTTGGGAACCTAGGTCATTAGAGAATGCATTCAGGGTGGCAAAAAAATTTGAAAGCAAAATTATGGAAACAAAGGAGGTATACCACTCACAACTATAAAGATGGAAGTGTCGCTACTCCTAGCCTCCCTATAACACCCTCCTCCCACATCTACCCAAGTAATTGTCCAACCAAAGTAAACATGTGATGAGAAGTTACTATGATATGATTCGACCTCCTAAGTCACGTTAAGGAAGTGGAACCAACAAAGACACACCATACAGGCCTTCCACAACAACAAAAAGACCCTCAGGAACCATCCCAACCTCTTAGGTAACCAGCTCCTGAGTCCCATTGATTTTTTAGACTAATTAACCCATAGATGATCCCATGATATGGGTATTCCAGCATCTAGAAGGCTCTAGATGCTCCCACAGCATGGTATGTTAGTGTACAGGGACTATTTTGATTAGTCTTATGCTAGCGTCCCCGGGATTTGAGCCACTTTTTCAGGCCCAAAGCCTAGGTCACTACCCAAAATTCAATGACACCTTCATAACATAAAAATAACAACACAATGATGATACAAATACAATTACTTAAAAAAACCCTTGACTAGACCCATACTAGCCATGACAAGCATTTCGTCAAACATATCATAAATATGTAATCTACAGGTGTAAACAACAGATCTAAGCATAGGGGTCTCGTACTCATCTAAGAATCACTAAGAAGCATTGATGCCTCAACACATTAGCTACAGATTCATCCATTAGGTCATAGTTACATTGTTCATTCATTTACAAGTAAAAACATGATGAGAGCCATACATAGCTACTCTCATAATACATGTTCATAACCAGCATAATAACGACATAAATACTAAGGAAACAACAGCGACTTAATCCACATATATACCAATACAATCCTCATGAAATAACAAGGAGAAATAACCTCATATTTATGATGCAAATGCCAACCCGGTATGGGACTACCACGTTCCACCCAACCGTAGACATGGTTGAGCTAAATCTCTCTTCAGTCAGTCACCCACATGCCATATTCTACGCATGAATGTGGGATCTCATAAAACACATCAATCAAAATCATCCAGGGCTTCTAGATGCCAAACCACCTCAACCCATTAAACAGTGACTCCACCTCATGGTAATACATCACAAAACCATCATCAGATTGGTCTCTACCCAAGCCTTCCAAGTGTTGGGTTGTGTTATATTCTTTCCACGACTAGCCCACATAGTTAACCAGTGGGTTAGAAGGGGTGCGGGGCCCCCCCTTCGTTGCACCGATTGCATTGCGGGGGGAGTCACAGGGGGTTTGACGGGTGCAGGTAACCCCACTCTATGGGGTCTAGCACAACGCCCCGGAAAATTTTGGTTTTGGACCCTATATTAGGTTGGGTGGACCTACCTATGGTTTTGTGCATGTTTTTTGCACATTATTTTGGACGCGAAGGTTTTCGGTCCATGGTTTTGGATGAGATGGTTTTCATTCCATGGTATTGGATGCTTCGGCATGTATAAATATGTATTGTAACATTGAAAGGAACATAATGAAAAATCAAGCTCGTAGTCCCAGTTTTGGGATCCAGGGGAAAATCTCTATGTATATGTGTTTTATGTCTTAAGCTCTCGCATTGTTTATTTTCTGCATTTCAGAATTTGCATGCAGGTAATTTATGTACAGGGTTAAAACCTACATTTGGTATCAAAGTTGTTTTGGCTTCAAGGGGATGCCTTTGTTGCTGAGGGGTTTCGCTCTAGCCTGTGGTAGACCCTGTTCAATGGGAGATCTGTGGGATCGATTCTGGTGGTGAGAGAAGATGGCGAGCAGTGGAAAGATAGAGATCAAGAAATTTAATGGTCAGAGTTTTGAGTTATGGAAACTCAAGATGGAGGATTTGTTGGTGGATAAAGATCAGTGGATCATGGTAGATCCAGGTACTAAACCAATGGGAGTGTCCAATGAAGAATGGAAGAATTTGGCTCGGAAGGCAAAGAGCACAATACAATTGTGTGTCTCAAATTTAGTATTGCTGAATGTATCAAGGGAAGCTACGTCGAAGGCTTTGTGGGACAAGTTAGGGACCTTATACCAATCTAAGTCTCTGGTGAATAAACTTTTCCTATGGAAAAAGTTGTATAACCTGAGGATGAAAGATGGAGACTTGGTGACAAAGCATTTGAACGCATTTAATACTGTGGTAAGTCAGTTATCATCTGTTGATATTAAAGTTTCATATGAAGATAAGTGCATCAGTTTGTTATGTTCTCTACCAGATTCGTGGGATAGTCTGGTTATTGCAATAGGTAGAAATGCAACTGCCTTACAGTTTGATGAAATAGTCTCATCCTTGATGACGAAGGAAATGAGACGGAAAAATATGGAGAGCCAAAACGGTGATGCCTTGTTTGTACAAGGATGGTCCCAGAAAGGAAACAAAAATAAGTCATCGAGTGGGAGGTCTAAATCTAGAGGGAGATCTAAATCTCCAGGAAAACTTGTAAAGGTGGTGTGCTAGAAATGCAGAAAGGAAGGGCACTACAAAA
>APFE031159537.1:3118-21167 GCA_000404065.3 Pinus taeda
TAGCTTTGTATTTTTCTACACTCCCATCTGCATTTACCTTAGGTTTATACAACCACTTACAACCTATAGGGGTTTTTCCTTCAGGAAACTCAACTAAGTCCCAAGTATGGTTTCTATATATTGATTCCATTTCTTCATGCATTGCAGCCCTCCATTCATCTGATTTACTTGCTTCTTCATAATTTGAAGGTTCTACAATGTTTAAAATTTTGGACATTAAAGCATAGCCTTTCAATCTTTCAGGTAGTCTAGTCCTCCTACCTGATCTTCTAGGTGGAGGACTTACCTCAAATCTATCTGTTTCAGCACTTTCCGGGCCTGCATCATCACTTATTACACTATCTGCTGCTACTTCTTCCTGTTTCTGCTCCTGCTCCTGCTCTTGTTCTTCTTCTTCTTCACTGTTCAGTTCTATCAGGAATGGAATGTGGCTGTCATTTTTAGATTCTTCCTTTCCATCTTCTGTCTGTTCATGAAAAATGACATCTCTGCTTGCAAACACTTTATGAGTCACAGGATTATATAACTTGTATGCCTTATACTCTGTGCCATATCCTACAAATATACATTTCAAGGCTTTGGGGTCTAGCTTTTTCCTATCTGCTTTTGGTATATGAGCAAAAGCTTTAGCTCCGAATATTCTTAAATGACCGACTGCTGGTTTGAGTCCAAACAATGCTTCAAAGGGGGTTTTGAAGCCTAGAAATTTGGTAGGACTCCTATTCTTTAAATAAACAGTAGTATTAATGGCTTCTGCACAAAGACCATTTGATATACCTTTACCTTGAAGCATACTTCTGGCACACTCCACAAGGGTCCCGTTCTTGCGTTCTGCTACTCCATTCTGCTATGGAGTGTGTGGCACTGTGAATTGCTGTATAATCCCATGCTTCTTGCAAAAGTTCATGAACTCACCTAACCTGTATTCTCCCCCTTGATCCGAATGAAGAATATTTATCTTCTTTCCTGTTTGGTTCTCTATCATAGATTTGAATTCTTTAAAGTATCGGAAAGCTTGACTCTTTTTGCTTAAAAAATATACCCAAGAGAACCTAGTGCAATCATTTGTAAACACTAGAAAGTAGTATGCACCTCCTAAAGACCTAGTCTGCATAGGTCCACAAATATCTGTATGCACTAGTTCTAGGATGTCTCTTTCTTTTCTGTCAACATGCAAAGGGAATTCATATCTATGCATCTTCCCTAATGCACATCCATCACATTCCAGTTTGATATTATGTAAAACAGGAAGACCATCGACCATACCTTTCTTTTTTGAGTAAGATGAGATCTTGTAAATTGAGATGTCCAAATCTCTGATGCCAGAGATTTTCAGTTGTTGATGTTGCTGCAACCATCGCTTGTCGTGGCATACTCCTTGCATCCAGTCTGTACAAATTCCCCATGCGTACTCCTATTGCAACTGTCTCCAATTGGCTATCCTGAATGACACATCATTCTTGAAGAATTGCACCTGCATGTCCTGGTGTGTTATCATAGGGAGAGATCAAATTCTTCTTAATTCCTGGAACATATAAAACATTTTTGAGATGTTTGATGTCGCCACTAGGTAGCTTCACAGGAATATCCCCACAACCTTTGATCTCAAACCCACTGTCATCTCCTAAGTAAATTTTTGATCCACATGCAGACTCTTCAAGAAACTCAAAACAATCTTTCTTACCAGTCATATGCGAGGATGGGCCAGAATCGACATACCATATATTATCCTCATCTCCTTTTGATGCTGAAAGTGCACAGTCGACTGTGAATAATCGAAGATCATGGCTGTGGTCATCCTCTTCTCCAGCAAAACACCCCTGATGTTTCCTCTGTTTGCCTTTTCTTTCATCCGCCTACCTCTTATACCATTCTTTAATCTGGTGGCCAGGCTTCCCACAGTAAAAACATCTCTTAACATAATTATCAGTCATACCTCTGAATGATTTATTTTGAAAAGAGTTGGCCCCTTTTTGCTGCTGCTGATGCGGTTGCTGATGTTGATGTTGGTGCTGGTGCTTCTTTCCTCTGTACTGTCGCCTCTTCGCCATCAGAGCTAAGTCATTGCTCTGAGTTTTCAGATTTTGTCTTCGTTCCTCCTCCTGGAGCAGAATCGTTGTCAGGTCATCAAACGAGGGGGCTTTCTCTCTCGCTGACAACCCTGAGATGAATGTCTGATATTCATCGGTCATTCTGTTCAATGTGAGTGTGACCAAATCTGAGTATGATACCTTCTCTCTAATGGCTCCCAGTTTGTCTCTCAGATCCTTGACTCTGGCCATGAATGCACCAACGGATTCATTCTCATCCATCTTTAATGCAAACAATTTTCCCTTGAGTGCCAGAACACGATTTGTGTTTTGTGTCTCGTACAGATTCTTGATTGTGTTCCATATATCCGCGGCCGACTTGCAATCTCTGATATGGGGGATAATGTTGTCTTTGATAGACATCTTCAGTATGAATTTCGCCTTTGTTTCTCTCTTATCCCAATCTTGTTCTTGGGTCGGTGTTCCAATTCTCTGCTCATTCCCCAAGACGATCAACCATGCATTCACACTCTCCAGCAAAGTTTTCATTTTGAAATTCTAGTTAGATAAGTTCATTCCATCGAGCTTTCCAGAATCGTGGAGGTATGATTCCAAACTATTGTTCATTTTCGCCCAACTGAACACTCCAATCGGCCACCACCGGGCAAGTTCGATCTGCTACCACCAAACAGATCAGGAACTTCACTGTGCCACCACCGGGCAAGTCCGATATGCTGCCACTGAACAGATCAGGGACTTCACTGTGCCACCACCAGGAAAAACCGATCTGCTACCACCAAACAGATCAACAAGCAAGCTCCAACACGCCACCACCGGGCAAGGGCGATCTGCTTCCACCGAGCAGATCAGGGAGCTGCACTGCGCCACCACCGGGAAAAACACCGATCTGCTTCCACCGAGTATATCACAGAGCTCTGATTCACCACCACCGAGCAGGTCCAATCACGGAACCCCAATTCGCCACCACCGGGCAAATCAAATCTGCTGCCACCGAGCAGAAATCTCCACGTGCCACCATCGGGCAACTCCTGATCTGCAACAAAAAATTGCAGATTTTAAGAGAGAAAGAGGTTGGCTCTATGGTGCTCTGAATAGCTAAAAATCCGCACCAATTGCAAAAAAGAAAAATTCACGATGTCCACGGAAATTGGCGCGCTTAACAGCCACGGATCCGTGCCAATTTAGTTATAATTTACCTGGCACGCTTTTCAGCCCCAAACCAGCGCCAATTGGCGTGCTTTTCCTTTAAAAAGTAGCGCCAATTTGTTTTGTTCTAGATTGGCTCGACTGTCTTCAAAAAATAAGCGGCAATTGCTCAACCTTCTCTCCGGCTCAGAGATGATCAGTCATCTGAGACCCTTCACTCCAGGTGTTACTGTAGTTCCACCTGATCACACAGATAGCTTTACATGCACTCCTTACCACTACAGATGTGCAACTAATGATACATCCTCAAAAAAAAATTTAAGGCTACCTCTAGCCTAAGCTCTGATACTAAGATAAAAATCACACTTTGAATTAAATGAAGGAGTTGCAGCTCACAGGAGTGTACGACACCTGGGAGACTACACTCAAACAAAGAGGAGACTCTCTCTCACGTTCACTCTACATTACAACAATTGAGTATTACAATATTAAATACATCACTAAAAAATAGGTAGTTCTAAACAACCTCGTAAACTCTAGGAACTAATCCTAAACTAAGGAGATACGTTACAACCATATAACCATTTCTCCATTATTTTTAACTTAGAGTAGTTCGCTAGACCGATGGCAGAACCAGCTCCTATGTTCTAGAAGGAATGGGTTGTTCAAATTAACAAGATGCTTAATAACGAGGATGCGAACAGGCCTAGCCAGTGTTATTTGAGCGAGGGTTGAACGCAACTTAGACATGAATATGTTTACGTGTTTCACCCACGCGACTTAGTATTTTTATGCTAGTTGCACCACTCATTTAAATTAAATAAATGGCTGGTTTATAGGCATTGATTTGGGTTCTTTTATATTTTAAAATAATCAATTATAAATCTTTCTAAAATTGGTACAACATACTATAAATGATTAAATTCCAAATTAAGATCTTTGGCCCAACTATCACGTTAACTAGTTATGCATTTGGAAATCATATCTGTTTTTAATTGAGCATAGATTAAATTTTTTTATTTTCAAGCTAAAGAAGTGCATTGTTTATTTGTTCAAAAGCAAAAAGCGAAATATAGTTTCATTTAGGTGTTTTTGAATTGGATATGGTGTTGCTTTGGTTGATGCATGAGTTCAATTAGAGTATTTGAATCAAATTTTCATTTTGCTTTAGTTAAAGCTTTAGTTGCATTAGAGCATTCAAATATCAAAGAAAAACATCATTTATATAAGTGCATTTTAGTAAAAGTGAAAATCATTTTTCTTTTGAAAAGTTGCATTTAGGATAGTGAAAAGTGAAGATCATTTTTACTTTTGAGTATTGCATTTGGAAAGTGAAAGTGAAAGTTAGTGGAAGGCATTTTGATTGATGCATTATTGATTGAAACTTTTTCCCTTTATTAGTATAGCTTATATCGAGGTGGAAAGTTTTTCTTTTCTCATGTAGTTGCATCTAAAGGATTAAGGTGATATCATTTTGAGCCCAAAATTGAAACACCATTCAAGATAAATGTTAAAATATACTCAATTAACCTAAGAATCATTTGGAATTTAATGGAAACATTTAGAGGTCTAGGCCAGAGTTGTGTTCCGGTGTTTATAAACCTAGCAGGTGTCATTATTTTCTAGCATTGTATCCTGGGTGTGAAATCTTGTTGCACGTATGGAAGTATATAGGATCGTTCTCCAGTACTCTCAAGTATATCGGAGGTGCTCCACATATGGCACGTATATGGGATCGCTCTCATCGAACAATTATGCATTAGATAACACTAACATAGACTTGTGCTCCTTGTACCGTTCGCGTATATATTGGGAGACCCCACTAGGTTTATATCCTTTAGCCATAGGTAACTGTGTCAGTCGCCTTGTAAATGTGATATAATGAACACAACATTTAGGGATATTGGTTGTCATAAGTTAAGTCCTTGGTTTCGGCTAAGGTGTATATTGTGGTTCACAAATACTTGGTAAACCCTCTTGCCTAGATTACCCTTTTTGATTTACTTTTTGTTTTTAAGTTATAAACTTTACTACCCACGATAACATGTCTTATCCATGCAATTATCCTTGGCCTCATTATGCCTTATTAAATGGTAAATTTTAATTGAAACTCAAATAAATCATGTCCTCTCTTTTTGTTTTTTAGAAAAGGTCATCGTGGCAAAACCGCCAAGTTCACCTCACATATCCCCTTCACAGTCTGACATTGAAGGGTCACCACAAGGAGTCCATCCTGAGATTCAAGATTTGATTGAAGATCAATGTTTTGATCTTGGAATTGTCTTAAGTATTCAACCCCTCGCTTCTCGTTCTCCACCTCGAGAGTCGTTTTCATCATCTCAGGAATATGACCCAGAAAGTCCTAAGGTTCCTCAACTGTTCTTGTTGTTTCCCCCGAATACGTTTTACGATCCTTTGGTGATATCTCCTCAATTCCCATATATTTTTTTTTATAATCTCGACGTACCTTTGAAAATTTCTCCTCGTTCATCGTGAATTCCTCCTCGCCAAATGTTTCCACCCATGGCATCAGAAGGTGAGATTCCAACATCTCCTCGAGATGCTCTGAAATTCTCAGCCACCCGTACTCCAGGTCTTGGTGATGAATATGAATATCACTTTCTGCCTGAAGGCTTTCCATATGTGTCCTCACCTCATATGTGGAATGAGCCAACTCCACCGCCTGAAAGTAGTGAACCTTTATTCCTGCCAGGTTATACCTCTCTTGGTCATTTAGTTTAAGGTACTCCAAGCACATCTTTTCTTTATCATCATCTGATATGGTCATCTGGCGTTATGCCTACCTCTGGCATGTTCGTTTCGAATGTGTCTTCCCAAATTCCTGTTAAAACTATGGTTTCTTTGGTTCCTATTCAACCTACAGTCACGATTGGGACAATTAATGTCCCTATAGGTTCTTAAACTCCTCTTTTGACCTTTGGAGGGGTTACACCTCCTCCATTGAGTGGGAAATATGTACCACCCCTTATCCCACCACATGGGGGCCAACGACCTCCTCCATATGTACCTCATGTTTTTGGTGGAACTTATGTGAGTGGATCCCAAACTCACGTTGTGGGAGCAAGTCAAACTGTTGGTGGTATTCCTTCTGGATCTGGTCAAATTCCTTACTAATAATCATACCCTCCTTATGGTTCACAACAACCTCAAAATCCACCATTCAATCAATAGAAAATATCCCAAATGTAGTTTGGTCCTAATCCCTCATTTGGGTCATTTGGTCAGTTTCAGTCTGCTTTTGTAACTTATCCTTTAAGATCTGGTAATCCTTTGTAGCAAGGCCCATTGCAGCAATAAGGAACCTATCAATATCTGCAAGGATCCTATCAAATTCCACAAGGAACCTAGCAGCAACAAGGACCTTTCATACAACAAGGACCTTACATGTAGCAAGGGTCTTATCAATAACCATTGCAGTAGTAAGGGAAACCATTGCAGCAACAAGGTCAACCATTGTAGCAACAAGGTCAACCCTTGTATCAACAAGGTCAACCATTGCAATAGCAAGGTCAACCATTGTAGAAACAAGGTCAATCATTGTATCAACAAGTTAACTGTTGCATCAACAACCCTATACTCAATACTCCTCATAGACTATCTATCCCCCTTATGGTTCTCAACAACTTGTGTTGGGTGAATATCAAACATTTCCTGATCAAAACCCACCTTTGTGGGGACAAACTCAACCTTTCTATGGTCAAAATCCGCCATTATGGGGGAAAAATCAGTACCAACAAGGTTGGAATAATTGGGGTTGAATAGCACTAGGGCCTCAGCTCCACTTAACTTTGTTCTCCTTCTTGAGCATATCTATGATACCTTTAACTATATCAACATAGTTGGGTAGTAATCACCTTAAGAAATTTATCCTCCCCAAAAATTCTTGGACTTCTTTCTTGTCTCTAGGCAAGGGAATGAGGCTGATGCCTTTCATTCATTCAGGATCAATATTTACTCCTTCCTGCACTACTATGTGCCCTAACAGATTCTCCTCACTCAAGGTGAACTGAGAATGATTTGGACTTAGAGAGAGGCCATACCTTCTGCACTTCTTGAAAATGAGCTTTAAATGGAGGATATGCTCTTCATCAATCTTAGAAAATACTGTGATGTCTTCTAAGTAAACTACCACAAATTTATCTTGATCGCCCATGAAAGCTGTGTCCATAGCTCTCTGGAATGTGGCTCCTACATTTATCAACCCAAATGGCATGTAGGCATACATGAAAGTCCCCGACGAGCTGGTGAAAGAAGCTTTTTTCTGGTCCTCAGGGTGGACTACCACTTGGTTTTATGCTGAGAATCCATCCATCATGGACATCCTGGCTACACCCATTACCTTCTGCAATATATTATCCATCTTGGGAAGAGAGTAGTTGTCTTTTAGGGATGCCCTGTTTAAATTTTGGAAGTCCACACACAACCTTATCTCTCTATTCTTCTTCTGGATAGGGACCAAATTAGCCACCCACTCATAGTATCTTAGAGGGACTATGATCTTGGCTTGCAACAACTTCCTTACCTCCTTTTCAATGGAGGTCATCCGAATTGGATCCATGAAGAATAATTAAAGGACCATGACTGTATCAGATCAGGACAAACTTCAAGCAATTAAGAGCAGCAATCAGAAACACCTATGAGTAGTGGCAGTTGGTAGCCATCGCTGAACGACGAGGACCTCGATCAAAGCGCGCTGATCGATGCCCATGGAGACTATGTAGGAGGTGAAACTAGCCCCTGGTAAGCCCAAATTGGGAAAAGGAGGTAGTTTTTGATGCGCTAGCCAAAAGCTCTTAAGAAGGAGAGGCCCTGAGCGCTCGGTTGCATGAGAGTTGGGTAAACCATGGGGGAAAAGGCTAAAGGCAAAGGCGGGACCCATGCTCCAAAAACTGGCGGTATCTATTGGGGGCACCCTTGGGCGGTAAGCAGATTTGGCGAAAACGGAGTGATTCCACTCAGCGCCCAATGCATGGAAAGCAGAGGAGAGAGAAAACCACTGCTCATCACACGCTAACAGTCGAGCAAGTCAACCGTGTGAAACGTGCGAATGGTGTTGGATCTAGGTGCTCCAGATCTAATGGTTGAGATCTCGCCCGATGGGGAAACCAAAATTAATAGGGGAATAAGGTGTGATCTATAAGAATTTGAGTTCCAATTTAACCGCCAAGGTGGCAGAGGACTCATTCCATGACGTAACCAAAGAATTGAACCGACGAGGAAAACGATGGTACAATTTATAGGAGGACAAGTGGCCACTCCTTGTGAGCCTGATGATGATGCCGAGATAGGGAACTCTAAGCGAAGCTATAACAGATGATCCAATGGAGGTGGAAGGGGAATCAAACAGCCATGAGCTCAAATGGCTTTAAAGCCATGAATAGACAAAGCAGAAGAGACCCCAAAGGCAGAAGACAGAGAAAACAAAGAAAAGACAATGAAGCAAAAAGTAGAAAGAAGATAGAGGGCCGAGCTGACCAAAGGCAGTGCCAAGCACTAGAGAGCTTGACAAATTCAAGCCATCCCTGCGAAGATCTGTCAGGACTGAGCACCATATTGGGATCCTTCCATTAAAGACCATAGAGGTCAAAGAGCTGGCAAGGAAAAGAGTCTGTGCACTCTAGTGGCTTGGGGAATCCAAGAACCACCTTGCCAAGCAAATCTGTTTCAGGAGACTCATATTGAGCTCCTTCATTGTAATTCTTTGCTTAAGACACAATAAAAGAAGGCCACCACTAAGATCTAGACTGGAGATGTAGCCCTAGAGGATAGGGTGAACTCCTTATTAATATCTTGGGTTCTTATATTTTCTTACTATATTTCTCTACTGTTTTCCATTTCAAGTGTCTGTGTATTTTCAATCTGATCGACCCATTGCCTAAATAACATAGACACACACCAGCACATGAGTTTGCAATACCTTCATTCAAATAATTCTTAACTGAGATCACTCATAGGGTGATTTTCGGATCAAGTGGTATCAAAGCTTTAGGCTGTTAAGGTTAGACAAGCTTGTGTTGGTTTAGTTGTTGAATGCTCACTAGATCAAAGCTCAAATTAGGAGAAGGAGAGTTGGTCGAAACTAATCCTAAAATTGGGAGGGTCTATCCTTGGAAGACAATGTCGGAGGAAGGTTCAATGGGGATAGACCCTCAATTCATAGAAAGTTTCCTAGCTGTAAAGTCCATGGTAGAAGAAATGTATAGGGAGTTTAGAAAGAATAAGGATGAAGATTCATCAAGCTCTAAACAAGACAAAGGAGAAGATGAATCACCTTTCCATGACCACTCAAAAGGAAAAGGGAAAGAGGAAAGCTCTCTCACACCTCCTAACAACCCTTTGCATAACAAGAAAGCATCTTTGATCAAACTAGATGTTAAATTTGATTTGCCTATATATGATGGAGAGTTAAATGCAGAAAAATTGGACAATTGGATTAGACAAATTGATGTTTATTGCAGAGTACAGAACATTGACTCAGACAAGATCAAGATTCATCTGGCAAGCCTACACCTAGGAGGCAGTGCCTTGGTTTGGTGGGAAGGCAGAACCCAAGCTAATATGAAAAGACATGATAAGACTATCTCTGTCTGGAGTGAATTTGTTTCTACAATCAGAAAGAAATTCTATCCATTGGCCTACATGCAACAAGCCATGATGAGTTGGCAAACTCTTCGGCAGTTGAAAGGGAAAAGTGTGCAAGGCTACACTCAAGAATTTAGAAAGAGAGCATTGATTCTAGGAATCTCATTAGACTCACCAGCGACTCTTTTGAAGTACATTAGTGGTCTACGTAGCTACATGAGGCATACAATCCTCATGTTTAATCCCACTAGTATAGATGAGCATCTGTACAAGCTACTCATCTAGAAGCTAGAGGAAAGAATGGAAGTCTAGAAGTTGGGGGACCATCCCAACCCACTACAAGCAAGAGCAAGGAGAAAAGAAAGCAAAAGTGGAAGGCAAGGAAGGCTAACACTTCATAGAAGAGAAAATCTTCATGCACTCACTATAAAAAGGATGGGCATGATGATGAGCACTGATGGATTTTGCATCCAGAGCTGAGACCTAAGAAGTTCGAGGGCAAGAAGAAGAAGACTACTGCAACTATTCAGAAAGATTTGGGGCCAGACTCAGGTATAAAAGGTAAGAATTCTGAAGCATCTACTAGTAATTCTGCTCAATCTATTATTGATGAAGAGAATGAGAGAAAAAGACATGAGCTTTTCCATATTCGAGTTGTTTCCAAATATCAAAAGATTGATACTTTGTTTGATAGTGGATCACAAGTAAATTTAATTTCTGAAGCAGTTGTAAAGAAATTGGGATGAGCAACTACACCTCACAAGAAACCATACCCATTAGGATGGTTGAATGATAAAGCACAACTACAAGTGACTAGACAGTGCACACTCAAGTTTTCTTTTGGGTCAACATTTGTAGATGAGGTTTAGTTAGACATAATTCCTTTGGATATATGTGGAATTGTTTTAGGAAGTCCTTACTTGTATGACAAAAATGCTATTTTATATAGTGCTAAGAACAAGTATCTACTTGTTAAAGATGGAGTCGAATACTTTGTAAGGGCTCATAAGCTCAAAAATAATTATACTCTCATAAACTCAAGGAAGATTAAAAGAATGATAAATTCATGCAAACAATTATTACTGATGGTTGTAAAGGAAAAGAAACCTGATAAAACCAATGGATTTGAGGGTTGTAATGCTAAACAACAAGATGATATAGAAAGGTTGTTTCAGAGTATGATGTATTGTTTCAAGAACCTAAAGGTTTGCCACCCAAAAAGGAAATAGTACATGATATTATTTTGTAGCAATATGTTCCATTGCCTAACATTGGAATGTACAGGTTGTCTACTTTAGAGAATGCTGAAATCAAGAAGTAGGTGTAGGAGTTGCTTGAGAAAGGGTTCATTAGGCCTAGCACATCACCATGTGGGTCACCAATCGTTTTGGTGAAAAAGAAATATGGCTCATGGAGAATGTGCATTGACTACCGAGCACTGAATAATATAACAATAAAAAATCATTATCCCCTTCCTTGCATAGATGATATTTTACATCAATTGAAGGAAGCTATTCATTTCACCAAGCTAGACTTGCACAGTGGATACCATCAGGTCAGAGTTGCAGAACAAGATGCATGGAAGACTGCTTTCAAAACAAAGTAGGGATTATATGAGTGGCTGGTTATGCCTATTATCTTAACTAATGCTCCTGCTACTTTCATGAGATTAATGAATGATGTACTCAGACCTTTTCTTGATTATTTTGTTATTGTTTATATGGATGACATTCTGATTTTTAGTAAAATGTGGGAGTTACACTTAAAGCATGTGAAGCAGACATTAGATGTTTTGAAAAGAGAAAAACTTCATGTTAAACTCTCAAAATGTGAATTTGGAAAAACATCTCTAAATTATTTGGGTCATATAGTAGGGGGCGTTGAATTGAAAATAGATCCCTCTAAAGTGGTAGTCATTGTAAACTGGCCTAAACCCAAGTCTGCTACGGAAGTGAGAAGCTTCTTAGGAGCAGCACAATATTGGAGGAAGTTCATTTCTAACTTTTCCTCAATTGCAACTCCTTTACGTGCTTTAACAGGATTGAACAAGGTGTTTTAGTGGGGAGGCAAACACCAGAAAGCCTTCAACACCTTGAAAAAAAAGATTAGTACAACATCTGTACTAGCACTGCCTGATCTGCAAAGACCATTTGAGATCCAAACAGATGCTAGTGACTATGGCATGGGAGCAGTGTTGACACAACACAGTAAACCCATATGTTATCATTCTGAGACTTTTAATCTTGCAGTAGTTAACTATCCTACATATGATAAGGAATTGTATGCATTAGTTCAGAGTGTGAAAAAGTGGAAACATTACTTAATGGGCAAAGAGACAGTAATACATACTGATCATCAACCACTTCAATATCTACACTCCCAAACTAAGTTGTAGAACAAGACACTACAGATGGATGGGTTTTCTACTACAGTTTCATTTAGTCATCAGGTATAAAAAGGGCATACATAACAAAGTTGCAGACATGTTATCTAGACCCATTATAAATGCATCTACTATACTTAAGAATAATTTTGTTCTACATGAAAGCTACATTGAACAATATTCTCAGGATATAGACTTTAAAGGTGTATATGCAACTTTGAGTCAAGGCAAAAGAGTAGAAGAATTGGATTATCATGTAAAGGACCAACTCTTATACCATTGTGGGAAACTATGCATTCCACAAACTGAGAGAGTAAAGATAATTAGAGATGCACACACTTCTCTGATATCAGGTCACTTTGGGGTAAGTAAAACAGTTGCATAGCTGCAAAGCTTTTGTTATTAGCCAAAAATGAAAGACAGTTTCTAGATATGTAAGAGGGTGTACTATGTGTGATAAAAGCAAGCCCAACAATAGAAAACTAGGCTTGTACATTCCACTACCAGTTCCTTCTCAACCTTAGGAAAGTGTTTCCATGGATTTTGTTGGAGGACTGCCTAAATCTAGGAAAGGTCATGATTATCTATATGTTGTTGTGGATAGGTTTAGCAAAATGTGTATTTTGATACCTTGTAATAAATAGATTATAATTGAACAAACTACAAAATTGTTATTTGAACATGTATAGGTTCATTTTGGATTAACCACTTCTATTGTATCTGATCGAGACACTCGATTTGTGGGGAAGCTTTGGTCAAGTTTGTGGGAACTGATGGACACCAAACTGAAGAAAATCACAACTTTTCATCCACAAACTAATGGCCAGATAGAAGTAGTTAACAAGATAGTCATCCAGTTACTCAGAGGATACTGCAACAAACATCCTAAGCTTTTGGATGAACATTTTTATTATGTGAAACATGATTACAACAAAGAAAAACATTCTTCCACACAGAGATCTCCTTTTGAGACCTATTTTGGTTTCACACCAAGGTCTCCTTTGGATTTTGTCTTTGGTAAAGATACCATAGTTGATGGACACAACAATGTGAACAAGGCAATTAGCTTCATTGAAAAAATCTAGGAGATCCACCAGGCAGTACAGGAATAGCTGGAAAAGAGCCAAGTAAAATACAAGGCTAGGCATGACAAACATTGGATGGAGCATAGTTTCCAAGTAGGTGACCAGGTCTGGCTGTATATCAGCAAGGACAAGATGCAAGGTGAGGGTAAAAAGCTAAAACCTATCAGGTATGGACCCTTCCAAATACTTAAGAAAATTGGTGAGAATGCTTTTCGCCTTGATCTACCAGCTTACATGCACATCTACTCAGTCGTAAATGCAAATTGCTTGAGATTGTTTGAACCCTCATTGATTGAGGATCCTGAAGAGAAAAGTTAGTTGCCTTCTATTGATGACCTGCTACCTGAATATCTTAATGAATTGGGAAGACACAGTCTTGGATAGGAAGGTGAGGACAACGTGAAGAGGAGATATTGAGTACCTTAGAATTGGGCTCAAGGGTTCAAAGCCGAGCAGTGAAAAGTGGATTGAGATTGGACAAGTGAGAAAACAATACCCTCACTTAGTCAATGCTTGAAAACCAACTTTTGGTGGTCCAAAAGCTTTTTTACTAGGGAGGCCAAGATTCGAATTAAATCCATGAAGAATAATTAAAGGACCATGACTGTATTAGATTGGGACAGATTTCAAAGAATTAAGAGCAACGATCAGAAACACCTCTGAACAATGGCAGTTGGTAGCTAGTGTGGAACGACGAGGACCTCGGTCAAAGCGCGTTGATAGAGGCCCATGGAGACCGCACAGGAGGCGAAACTAGCCCCTGGGAAGCCCGAATCGGGAAAAGGAGGAAGTTTTTGATGTGTAATTAGCGCTAATCGTGCATCGTAGGGCAAAACCCCTCGAGAAGGATAGGCCTTGAGTGCTCTGTCACATGAGAGCCAGGAAAACCATGGGGAAAAAAGTTAGGCAAAGGTGAAACATGCACTCTGAAAACTGGCAGTATCTATTGGGGACACCCTTGGGTGGTAAGCAGATTTGGCAAAAATGGAGCGATTCCACTCAGCACTCAACACATGGCAAGCAGAGGAGAGAGAAAACTACCGCTCATCGCACGCTAACAGTCGATCAAGTCAACCGCGTGAAACGTGCGAATGGCGTCAGATCTGGGGGCTCCAAATCTAATAGCTAAGATCGCACCCGATGAGGAAACCAAAATTAACAGGGGAATATGTCACGATCTATAAGAATTTGAGGTTTGATTTGACCACCAAGGTGGCAGAAGATTCATTCCATGACGTAACCGAAGAATTGAGCCGATGAGGAAAAAGATGGTGCAGTTCATAGGAGGACAAGTGGCCACTCCCTATGAGCTTGATGATGACATTGAGACAGGGAACTCCAAGCAAAGTTGTAGCAGATAGAGAAAGCAGAAGAGACCCTGAAGACAGAAGACAGAGAAAATGAAGAAAAGACAGTGAAGCAAAAAGCAGAAAGAAGATAGACGGCCGAGCTGACCAAAGGCAGCGTCGAGCACCAGAGAGCTTGAGAGATTCAAGCCATGCCTGTGAGGATCTTTCAGGACTGAGCACCATAATGGGCTCCTTCCATTAAAGACCAGAGAGGTCAAAGAGCTGGTGAGGAAAAGAGTTTGTGCACTATAGTGGCTTGGGGAATCCAAAAACCACCCTGCCAAGCAAATCTGTTTTAGTAGACTCATATTGAGCTCCTTCATTGTAATTCTCTACTTAAGATGCAATAAAAGAAGGCCACCACTAGGAGCTGGACTGGAGATGTAGCCCTGGAGGATAGGGTGAACTCTTTATTAATCTATTGTGTTCTTATGTTTGCATTCTGTATTTCTCTGTTGTTTTCCATTTCAAGTGTTTGCGTATTTGCAATCTGATCGATTCGTTGCCTAAATAACATAGATGCACACCAGCACATGAGTCTGTAATACCTTCATTCAAATAATTCTTAACTGAGATCACTCATAGGGTGATTTTCGGATCATGAGGGGAGTAAGAGTGGGTTTATTTTTCTGAGTTTCTGTTTACATGGCTTTATCCCACTCTTCCGAGGAATCTTATGTTGAATGATACTTCTGTCAAATGATTTCAAATCATCACAAGACCAAGAAAATACATCTTTGTAATTTTCAAACAGATCTAAATACCTATGTCTATATTGCGGGGGGATTCCCTTGGACAGCTTGATCATCTGGGGTTCCTCCTCCGATCCGATATTGCAGTGTTTGACTTTCTCATCCTTCTCTGGGGCCATTGGTTTGGATTCTATGTTGTCTTTATTAAAAAGTGTTTCTAGGGGAACAAGTCCATGAGGGATGGTGTTCCCTTTTAGTTGCAATTTTTTTTCCCAGCCACTGTGTCTTTCCACGGAGTGGCTTCTTGTTCTGCTTCTTCTTCTTGTTAATCGATGGTGGAGTGGGAAAACTCCCCAATGAATTCTATGGATAATTTTAATTTCTCATCATCTTCGAATACCTACCAATGTTTGACATTATCATGTATTGAAGGCCCATGTCTAACTTCTATTTCATATCTGAGGAGTGGATTCTATGGGGGCCTGAAAGTTCTTGCAGCTACCGCAAGAGAGTCAGCCATCCTGTTTTCTTCCTTGGGAAAAAACTAGATGTTAAAGGCTAGGAAGAAATTGTCAATTAAGTCCCACACTTCATTTCAGTACACCTCTCACATTGGGGTGTTTGACTTGGCATTGGTCTTGGATCTGCTTCACGACTAGGTCAATATATCCATAGACCAATAGGCATTCAATGTTCATGTTTCTCATTGTTTGTAACCCAAGGAGAAATACCTCATACTCTGCTACATTGTTGGTCACCTAAAATTCAAGCTTGAAAGAGAGGGGTATCATACTGCCATCCAGAGATACAAACAATGTTCCAGCTTTGTTCCCATATTTTGAGTTTTCTCCATTGAAGTATAAATTCCATACCTTGTTTTCATTTAAATGCTAGTAATTAAACTAACTTGTCAAGTGTACTGATGCTTCTTTCAAGTGGTTCTCGTCCTCTTCTAAGAATAGGCAAGAGATATCAATGTCTTTCCCATGCACTGGGGAGTTCTTTGAGCCTTTAACTGGGGTCACAGTTTTAAAAAACTGATGTTCTCTGTAAAACCTTATTTGCTCATCTCCAAAAGTGGGAATGGTGGCATAACTAAGGTCTAGCTAGATAGAGCCACCCACTTTGGAACCCTAAGATCTAGATAAGTGTTGTATTGTTGGGGCCTGACCCAGGTTCAAAGTTAATTAGCCAAACAAATCTTGGTACTACTGGCCCTTGCGGTAAGAGTCCATGGAGCGTGCACTGAGGTCTCACCCGAAGTAGTATGGGAGGGTACTAGAACCAAGTTTCCGTACCCTGGAGATGTCTGATGAGTTCAACTGGTCTACAATTTGACCCTTTGGAATACTACTAGTGTAACCCCTTATTGCTATTAGTACAACCCACTTATTATATTGATGTACCCATGTAGTTCCCATATTGTTACTATTGTGCCCCATAGAAGCCCACTATTGTTATTATTGTGCCCTTACATTATTATTGTTATGTTGGCTCTGATTATGTTATGACCCCTTAGACTCTTATATATAGAAAGGAGGTATTTTCATTTGTATAATCCAAGAATTGTTCATTTAAGTAATGTAAAGGAGGTTGCCCTCTCGAAGAGGCTAAATTCTAAGGCATTGATCTATCTTTTCTTGAGCTGGTTTCATAACATTTGGTATCAGAGCTTTGGATTCTAGGGTTTCGTTGCTCCAAATAGGTCATTGTGGCATTTTTGCTCTAACTTTTTTTCTACAACATTTCAGAAGCATAAAAAAAAACCCATTTGAGACAAAATTGTGTTGAACCTTAGATTCAAATTTCAGAGCTTTTCGTACTATTTTGCGGAGATATGATCTGAGGAAGTTGGTATTTTTGTAGACTCCTGAATTACATTCCAAACAGGTGACCTGGGGAAAATCATCATAAATTTCTCTCTGAGAATCAGATTGAAATTTTGTAAGAAGGTATAGAAAGAGAATAGACTATAGTTTCTTGTATATATTTTTCAGTGCCAAAGGTCGAAACAATGACACGTGGCACTTCATACAAGTTCGCTCTTCTGGAAAAGTCTATAATCAGGTCATCTTGGGAGATTGTGCATAACTCTTTCTTGGAGAATCCAATTTGGATCAAACTGGTGGCATTGGAAAGAGGACACAAAGGGCTACTACAGATCACAATTTCAGAACCTAAAGATCCAAAATTACAGAGTTACAGTAGTTTCAAGATCAAGCTCCTAAAATTAAGAAAAAGCAAGATGAGGAAGTTTGATGGCAAGGATTCGGTAAATTGGATACTTCAGATGAAGCAATATTTTGATCTACATGGTGTACCACTATTACAAAAGGTATGTATTGCATATTTATATTTAGAACCGGATCATTTTTTATGGTATGAAGGGCTTTGTTCTCATAAACAACTTGTTACGTGGTCAATTTTCATAGAGGAAATGATAACACATTATGAGGATACAAAGATCAACACCTTCTTTAGAGCAACACCACAACAATTAGAAAGAGTAAAAGAGCTTTGTGACATAGTGGAAAGAAAAATTATGGAAACCAGGAAGCATGCCCCTCACAACTATAAATATGGAAGTGTTGTTTCTCCTAGCCTTCCACAACCTACAAGGGTTACACAACAACAATTGGAAGAAAAAAGAGAAAAAGGGATTTGTTACAATTGTGATAGCAAATGCACTAAAGGTCATAAGTGTGCTGAGAAGAAATTATTTTACATAGAATATGAAGAG
>APFE031159540.1:0-29167 GCA_000404065.3 Pinus taeda
TAATTTTAATATGAGTAAAGTAATATGGTGATAGTATGGAAGAAGAGACCTATTGGTACAAAATTAAACATAGTATTCAACTTTCTTTATTCCCCATTACTCTTTTCAACACTCCCATGTCTATTTATCCTACATGATGACCACATCCCTAGAATTTGTCATCCAAAATTTTAATCCAATAATCATACGCTACAATGTGTTCATTTATCGAGTTCGAATATGATCACGGTCTATCATTTAAAGTATTTTAAACCATTTTTACCTGATGGCTCATGGTATAGAGTCATTGTGCCCTCCTAAGAGAATTTAACAATAACTTAAGTTTTGGGGAACAAATAAAGAAATTAAAATTTTACCTTCTACATAATTTACAACACTTAATAATTAGGAAAAATAGAACAGTGAACAATTTTCCATTTATACTTATGGAAATTAATTAACACATGAATTGTTATTATTTCTTGTATTACTCTGAACCCTACCACAAAATGTAGACAGACCAGATAGTGTATAAAGTGAACAATTGTCACAAAATTTATTGGATGCATCCTATCTCCTAGCTCATTGAAGTAGATCATTCCATAGATGAACATCATAAAACATTACAAACATTCCATTGTGAGTGGAGAAAATTTCATGTCTCCAGATACACAGGATTGTATTGCTAATTTGACCAAAACATTTCACTATTTCTTTTTCTTTGGGTGTTTAGACAATTAAGTTAATTTAATTTACTTCAGTTAGCCTCCTTCCTCATTTCATTATTTAAATTGTTCGGGCTATGTCTTTCTGAATTCAATGAATTAAAAAATTCCTCAACGGAACAAATTTTCCAATTGTCCAAACCAGGTACAATAATTTTAACCTAATTAGAAATGGATTTCATTCAACCTACTTCCTCAATTCATTATTTAAATTTAAATAGGGCAAGCAACGTCTTCGAAAATTAACATTAGAAAACCCTCAATCCTCTTCACCCATACCTAGTACAATAATTTTCAAGCAGAGTTTAAAAGAGGGATGGAAGGCTAGCATATCTGGTGATTATGCAATTGCAGATGCTTTTCCTACCTCCCATATGATGCACCAGAATGGCTTCAGGAAAAAATCATTGGTCACCCCTCTCAAATTAATCCATAAATTGCCATTGTTTCTAGTTGTGACTAAGAATGAAGAGAATAGCTATGAAATCAAGGAGAATTGGCAAGAATTATAGTGAAGTGAGCCAATATACCTTAAACCATAATTGAAACACCAAACAGAAAAAATCATGCAAATTTCCTCATATGAGCAAGCCATCGTAAAAGAAGGCTATGTGAGAGTCATCATTGTTGTCATTGCCAACATTTTCCCTGAGACTCTTATGGAATTTGAGTCTCCACACATGGCTTAGCCTTGCCCATTAGGATTCCAGATTTTCAACAACACCCCACTCTCCTCTTTCGAGATATAATTTTTTGTAACAGTGGCCTCAAGGACATTTCTCAACCTCCGTTAGTAAACGACTGCAACACCTTGTGATATCTCCCTCTATGTAAGAATTCAAAGGAAATATAAATAAAAATGCATCCAATACAGTTTTAGCACTGAAGATGATGAAATTTGATACCAACGTGTGGGTAGGAGTATTTATATCGAAGAACTACTAATCGAACAAACATTGTGTAACCTCCATGCAAGAAGAAGTTAAGACAGGAGAAGATAATATGAGCAAGATTTTCCCAGTGTGACTTGTCTATGTGCAAGTAAGGACAAGTGTTATCCAAATTACATAAGAAGACAGGAGAATAACAACTAGCAACAAGTTGTCATTTGCTTGCTACAAGTCTGGTAGCTTCACTCGCTTGCCTGCCTAAGGGATAGTTGTCCTCGACCTAAAGAACACCTCATGCTCTTATTACTTTTTCACCCAGAAAGAAACTCATACATAAGACCTTTATAAGTATTAGGATTACGTGAGGTGAATAAGGTTTTTGTTTTCAATATGGAATGCAATTTCAATGCTTTAAGGTATTAAAGGCATTCTTTATCCTTATTTGAGCAATGAGCGATAATAATTCGATACTTGGCCATGGAATGTCCAACCAAGTCTCTTTTTCTTAGATAAGGTGGATACTCACATTGTTCTCCCTGAAACCAAGAAAGGATAACCATTATCCTACACCAAATTCCTTTCAATGCCTCTAGATCAGCAGATAGGGCCAAAGAAAAGGCATTATTGGGGACTGAGAGGGAAACAACAACCCTTAATGGGATTTTATCCAAAAACCTAGTTGGGAAGGTGTCTCTTTAGCTTTAAATCTACCAATAAAATGAACTACTTCAGAAAGCTACCAAAATCCAACATCATCACTCGTAGTAAAATATTATAGGGACGGTGTAGACACACAATCAGTTAACCCAAGATTACTTAAAAGAAAGTAGGTGGAAGTGATTTAATCCATGTTGTGATTCTAATACCCAAAAATTGGATTTTGATGTATTTGGAATGTTTTTATTTGTATTTAGTATCAAACAAACCTATGGCTTCATTATAAACTATTTTGATAGTTTATTTTAGTATCATTCATTGTCTCGATATTTTTTTTCATGGTCATGATTTATCTCTAGCACTTTTAACTACTTTTGTAACTTTAGAGAATGCTCATTTCCTTTTTAAGAAATAACCCTGAGGCTAAGGTTCTATAAAATTGAGAAGCACTCTCTATGGATAAACAAAAATTATCATTTCAAATACATTAACAAGAAGGTTTACAACACCTATCCATCGATATTCGTATCATTTATACGGTAGATTGGGTCCCAACTTCCCTGTTGACAATCCTTAGAAATTAAAACTTGAAATCACCATATTTGCTTCATGCCTATTCGTGGTTCTAGCATTGCACTAGATGTCCAAGGGTTTAAACATATGGGCATTCTTAACTTGGTAGGAAAGATTCCGAGCATCTAAAATGGCATCACCAGAACGTCACATTTCTTGTGGTGTGCCTTTCACACTACACTTTTGTAGGGCTTCTCAGGGCTTGAGCCAGCGACCATGAATGCATATTGTACTCATTAAGATAATTGAGGATATTATGTTAAGCATAGAATATATTTAATTCATATTAATCGCATTAAGCAGTTGATTCACTTTAGGTGATGGCAAGGAAATGCTTTCATGGATGCGGCTTGACAACATTCACTCCCTGAAAACTTATTAAAATTTCCTCTGAAATTTCATTTTGATTTCAATCATAAATTATGATTTTATACTTATGTTAGGACCATGTATTCGCATAAATATTCAAAGTTACAATTGTTCATTAGCCCAATGTATGGTTCAATTAGTCATACTTTCTTGTTCTAAAATATTGAAGCTCATTGCAAGTTAGTAGTAGCACTTATTGGGGTTTTATTTGTAAAAATATCTTAACAAATTCCTAAAAGAAATTCCATTGATTGTCTTTAATTTTAGAACATTCCAATTTACCATGATTCTCCTTTCTACTTTTTTTTGTAAGAAAATTTCAATATTTGAGTTATGTAGAGTATTGTAACTTACTCTTTTAAATGCTCACATATTTTACTTCTTGGCCATGTTTATCTCTCTAGAGACACTTTAGGTCCCTAAAGACTTCTTTGTGTGAACAATATAGTAGGTTCCAATATATATTTTTTTGGGGGGGAAGAAATAGAGAAGAATTTATGAGTTTTACAAAACCTTTACTTTTTGGCAACTTATTAATTTTACAGATATTAATGTCTATAGACTTATGTTATAAGTCTCCTCATTTTAACAATCTTATTATGTCTAAAACTAATGAAATTAAAGCATGAGTGTGTAGAGTAAGTTATATGCATACACAAGGAATATGTTGGGCTAGAGTATATGTGTAATAGGGTAGATCCTATTAGTATGCACAAGGCGGGGCAAAATCTAGCCTTTCGCTCTGCATATGTCTGTCATATTTTTTTTCTTTTTTTCTTTTTTTCTTTAGCATAAAGATGCTATAGGAAGAATGCAAACCACCAAGCTTATTGAACTTCCTAATTTAGGACCTAAAGCTCATTCATACCCTATAGAGGTGGGTTGTTTCTTAGACCATAATACTTGAACTTAGAGTTGTCATACCATTCATCACATACCTCCTTGATCCAATATTAAAACCCCATATTTTCTTCCTTCACTAAATTTAGCTTGGCTTAAATACGCAATAGTTTTCATATTTGTTCATATATAATCATCCAATAGACAAGGTTAATACCTGTAATTCTACACATGCATACATCACATCGTAATGAAAGGCATCAATCATGATCATTTAAGATCTTACAGTCAAGTTTCGTTCCTTTGAGGATTTAACACAAGGATTAATGGACTCTTTATCATAAATTCACTGTAGTTAACTTCTTGATATAACATGTCCATAGTCCTGCTGGCATATCTTATGCAATACTAATCACAATGAATAAATAGTTAATATGACCTTTAGTAGATACAATTCATAGTGCAAAAGGCCTACCATGGATAAGATGAACCACTAGCTCTATGGTGGCAACCTTAAAACATAATTATTCATCCTACCTAGTTGTTTCATGCATCATTATTCAATTATCTTTGTACACAAAGATCACACATGTAGCTATAAACATATGTTGAGAGAATTCAACAATATACATGGTAAGGAAAAACATACAACAAATCTCATGAAATGGAATTCTATAAGAGAAATTTAAATAATGTCACATGGAAAACCGAGCACCACCACCACACCTAGAACTTCCTGCTTCCAGTTCACCCCCAAGCTGAGTGTTATTTTCCTGTGAGGATTTTGCTCATCAAAGCTTGCCTTTTCTAGGGCAAGGCTTTTATGCTTTTCCTTAACTTAGCATCTTTCTCCAACTAAGTAGTTTAATGGATATTTATCTCCAAATCCATTAATCTCATCTAGATTTGGATCTAGAAGTCTTATTATGAATATTATTGATTCCCATTCACCAATGGGATTTGGCAAGAATCTCCTCTCTTGGTGTTTCATTATTCTAAGTGATTAATTATTTTACTTATTTCTTAAATTATTTACTTTTCTTATTACATGTTAGACCTACTTTTTCTCAGCTTAGGTTAGCAAACTTTTACATACAAGGGAGGGGTGTTACATATATGCAATTTTAAACAACATAGAAAATACAAATTTAAATAAGCAAACATACAATTTTAAAATTTTAAATATGAAACACAAATACAAATTAAAATAGAAAAACATATAATATATATTTCCAGGTTTCAACCAATCTCCTTATCCTACCTTGGAATTTAGCTGCTCAGCTCCCGTTTTGTAGAGTTTCTTTATCTTTTCTATATTTAATCGTTAAGATGCAATACTAGCAAGGGTATCTTTAGCCTGCCTGTAGACCATCATTAGTAGTTCTATAACAGACTCCATAATCATTCTCAATTTAAGAATAAAGTGGTTCTGGTATCGTCTTTTAACCTTATTTTTAAGACTTATGTCTGATATTTCTAGTAAACGTGATTTAGTGGATGAAGATGGAACTAACCATAACATGCAACCTATAATAGTTTCCTTACATACATCAATGATATTAATTAAACTCTGCTATCATGATCATCCATCATTATTATAGGTCTTGTTTCCATCATGCATAACAAATTGGTTAATTAAATATAAATTTTAGACAATGCATTATATAGGTATTGTATCTCATACACACACTAGGTACTGTCAGAAACCTAGTGACATTCAAGTCAATTTCATTGGATATCTTACAGACCCATATATTTATAACTAAAAATATGTACCATCAATTCCTTATATTGCATGCAGGAGCATCTAATTCCATTATGCACAACATAGACTATGGTGACCCTTGATAATACTGAAGGAGACACTGCTTCGTAATTGTTCCACATGCATGAACATCTACAAAACACCAAAGCATGCTACTCTTTCTTACCACCGCAAAGATAATCTTAATAATGTCAATATGCATATGAGAGCACACGAAAGTGATATGCATTATTGAATCCATCATTTCTATACAAGAGGAAATTAAGAAATCCATATATATGAATTGTTGGATTTAAAATCCTAATAATTTTATTAGCACACAAACCCATGTAATTCATTCAAACATTCTCACGGTGAGGAAACTTAAGAAACCATCTCATAGAAAAACTAGAACAATAACATAGACTTAATAAATATTATCGTAAACAAACCAAAATTATGAGAGAGGGTAAGAATCCTCATACAAACATGCCACACATCTGACACTAACTAAAACTTTACGTGGAGAGAGGAGCAACACCACCCAACTATGAATCACCTATGATTCCTGATAGCCAAAGATCTTGCCAAGGTTCAACTTCCCTCACTTAATCAATGCACTAGATATTTAATAGACTCTTTCATGATTTAGTTACCAACAGTGGTGTTAATACAAAGTCATGTTCTAGAGTTAACGTTCCTACCTTAGTAAGACAAAAATTCAGGTTTCGAGAATTGAATTCCCTTCTGAGATAAGACAAACGCAAAATGTAGTTTTTAAATGGGAAACATCAATCTAAAGCTTTTCTCGTGATGTTTCTAAAAGCTAAGAAGGCGGAGCTTTGTGGGGTGTGGAATTTTCATGTTGCTTTAGCAGCCGTTTCTTTTATCCATTGTTGCTCTGGCTGGAAAACTGACCGCTTTGCTATACTTTTCTCCGAAAATAAAACTAAAAGCCATTGCATCCACGTTGGCAAGGTTTACATGCCAACAACGATTATAATTTTACTATATGTACATCTTATATTAAAAAATTCTTATCCGTAAACCATACGTAAAATTGTTTTTTATTGTTTCTCATTGGATGCTTTTACCAGCAATATTCTCTAAGCATTTTTTAGGGTAACCCTATATCTATAAGCCAACAGTAGGCTTTTGGGATTGAACAATTTCGTACCTCTCTTGGTCATTGGATAAGGTCGATCTCTCATGGACGTTTCTCATGCAATAAGGATAACAGGCACTGACAGTTCCATAAACAATAAAAACAGACACTGAAACCGGCATTCATCCCATCCTGAACGTCAACGTGAAAAAATGACTGCGCATGAGGATCAAGCAGCATACGCGTGTATTCAGCCCTAATCCATAGGGAGGAGTAAAAGTATGGTGAATCACATGTCTCGGCTAATTTTCCCGACCTTTTTCCAGAACAAAATAAGAGCTAGCTTCTGTCCGTCGACATAACATGTGCAGAAGCTCCATCCCCGTGCCTCGATTTCATATTCAGATTGAAAATTCTTCCTAGTTATTCCTCTCCTCTTCCATCAACAAGTTTCCAAAAATGCTTGGAGACAACCAAATTGTTTGTTAAAAAACTTCACAGGTTGAGACTGCCTCATACGTCCCAAAGGTTGAGTTTATCGCTATCATCTGAGAAAGGTTGAGTTCTCCGTTGTGAATGTTGAGCTAGCCATGATATATCTTCCTTAATGGTTTAGTCCATTTCATGGGAATCAGTTGTTGAGTACGGTAATTTAATCACGGTGGTGAAGTCCTCCCTACAATGGATGGATTGGTGGTGGTTACCACCTAATGGGAAACAGGGTGACCGGGTAGACACAGAAGTGGACCAAGTCTTTTCATATTTCTAGTTGCCATAACCCATCGTGTGCTTTTTCCCACTACGCATTCACCCCACGCAATGTAATATCGACATTATGGATGAGTCCGTTTATGTCATAATTTATGGATGAGTCCGTTTATGTTGATAATTTGTAACGTCCCACTTAAGTCGATATCATGAAAATAGAGTCAAAGAAATTTTTGGAGGAGGTCATATTTTGTAGTTTTAAATTCGAGAATTCTTCAATTCCTCAATCATATAATACTATAATACGCCCAAGAATCCATAACAACACCTTTACCTCCAAAAAAATGTTCTTTATATGACAAAGCGGATTACATCGTTGTTTGATGTAGGATTGATTGAAGTCTCTCGACAATTCTTTAGGATTTAACCCTATATTAATTTTTTTGATACCATATGGTCTTCTTAGAGGACATGTTTGACCATACAACCTAGATGGGGTAGAAAACATCTTCCACCAAAGCATAAAAACTTCCTCCTTAATTAAATTGCTTGATATAATATCCTGTTGCATATATATTGAATTAACATATGTATATTTATGGTTCCTCAATAAACCATTAAGGAATCCTAACTTTCTTTAACAACAACAAATAAATATGACATTAACATGTTCTAAGCTTCAAATTTTAACTTCACCTTTATGGAGGACGTTTTTTTTTAAACTCGTAATGGAAATCCCACGGAGGTGGATTGGTCCATAAGAATTAGTGTTTGAAATTTTTGTTTGATACCTTTGGTAACGAACCTCCTTAGCCTACCATAGAATTTACCTCCTAAGCTCCCATTCCACAAATGTTTATTTTGTTCTATATTTAATCGTTAAGAAACAATACCACTTGGTGTATCTTTAGCCCGCCCTTATATCATCATTAGTTATTATGTAATAGACTCCATAGTCATGATCAATTTAATTATAAAGTGCTTCTGGTATGGTCTTTTAACCTTATTGTCAAGGCTTATGTGTCAGATTTCTAGTAAACATGATTTAGAAGATGAAAACGAAACTAACCATAACATGCAACCTATACTAATTTCCTTACCCGCACAAATGATCTTAATTAAACTCTAATATCATGATAATCCATCATTATTATAGGTCTTGTTTCCATCATGCATAATGAATTTCTTAATTAAATGCAAATCTTAGATTAGGCATTATACAGGGAACCCATATATGCATAACTATATGGATGTTCCATTAATTCCTTATACTGCATGCAAGAGCATCTAATTTCATTATGTATGATACAGACCATGGTGAACCTTTGATAATACTATGGGAGGGAAACACAAAGACCCCAAAGCTTATATTGATAGCTGTTTGATGTAGGTTTGATTGAAGTCTCTTGAGAATTCTTTCGGATTTAACCCTATATTTAATTTTTTGATACCATATGGTCTTCTTAGAGGACGTGTTTGAGCATACAACCTAGATGGGGTAGAAAACATCTTCCACCAAAGCATAAAAACTTCCTCCTTAATTAAATTGCTTGATATAATACCCTGTTACATATCTATTGAATTAACATATGTATATTCATGGTTCCTCAATAAACCATTAAGGAATCCTAACTTTCTTTAACGAAAACAAATAAATATGACATTAACATGTTCTAAGCTTCAAATTTTAACTTCACCTTTACGGAGAACGTTTTTTTTTTTTTTAAACCCGTAATTGAAATCCTACGGAGGTGGATTGGTCCATAAGTATTAGTGTTTGAACTTTTTGTTTGATGCCTTTGGTAACGAACCTCCTTAGCTACCCTATAATTTAGCTCCTAAGCTCCCATTCCATAAATGTTTATTTTGTTCTATATTTAATCGTTAAGAAACAATACCACATAGGTATCTTTAGCCTGCCCTTATATCATCATTAGTCATTCTGTAATAGACTCCACATTCATGGTCAATTTAATTACAGAGTGCTTCTTGTATGGTCTTTTAACCTTATTGTCAAGGCTTATGTGTTAGATTTCTAGTAAACATGATTTAGTAGATGAAAACGGAACTAACCATAACATACAACCTATACTAATTTCCTTACCTACATAAATGATCTTAATTAAACTCTACTATCATGATCATCCATAATTATTATAGGTCTTGTTTCCATCATGCATAATGAATTGCTTAATTAAATACAAATCTTAGATCAGGCATTATACAAGTAACCTATCTCATAGACACACTAGGTACCGTTAGCAACCTGATGATATTCAAGTCAATTTCATAGGATATATTATAGACCCATATATGCATAACTAAAAGGATGTTCCATTAATTCCTTATACTACATGCAAGAGCATCTAATTTCATTATGCATGACATAGACCATGGTGAACCTTTGATAATACTATGGGAGACATTCCTCCATAATTATTCCACATGCATGAAAACTTGCAACACACTAAAGCATGCTACTCTTTGCTACCACTGTAAAGATAATATTAATAACTTTGAAATGCATATGAGAGCACACAACAGTTACATGCATTATTGAATCATTCATTTTCTATAAAAGAGGAAATTATGTAATTCATATATCTTAATTGTAGGATTTAGCATCCTAATAATTTTGTTAGTACAAAAACCCATGTAATTCATTCAAACATTCTCATGGTGAGGAAAATTAAGCAATCATCTCATAGAAAAATTGGAACGATAACAGAGACTTAATAAAATCTTCTCATAAAAAAATTGGAACTATAACAGAGAGAGAGAGAGAGAGAGAGAGAGAGAGAGAGAGAGAGAGAGAGAGAATCATCATACAAACATCCCATACATTTGAGACCAACTAAAACCTCTCTTGGAGGGAGGAGCACCATCACCCAACCATGAATCACCTTTTTCTCCCTTCGAGCAGAAGATCTTGCCAAGCATCAACTGCCCTCAATTGATCAATCACTGGGTATTTAATACCCTCTTTCATGATTTAGCTACCACTATCGACATCCTGCTTTTATGGATTTTTCCATTTTCCTATGTCTTTTTTGCAAAATCTCATATTTATATCCCAGGGGGCTTTTCCTCATAAAATCTTGCCTTTATTTCCCATGAAGCTTTTATGTTTGATGGATCTTTATCTCCCATCCATCCGATGGATATCTAATCCATCCAAACTTATCTATAATGTCATATAGAAGCTTATTATGAAAGATTAATCTCTATTCCCGTTCCTCATGGGATTTGGAAATAATCTCCTCTCTCTTGGTGCTCCACCCTCTTAGTGATTTATTTTATTAATTTATTGATAACACATTTTCTTTTCATAGTACATATCACCTAGCTTTCGTCATCTTAGGTTTAGAATAGTTTAACCCACAAAGGAGGGTATCACACCTACCTTCCCTCAACTTAGGCTTACAATCATTTAAAAGACAAGGGAGGATATCAAACCTAGCTTTAACTCAGCTTAGGTTTACAATAATTTAGCACACAAGGGAGGATATCACACCTAGTTGTAACTCAGCTTAGGTTTGCAATAATTTAGTATACAAGGGAGGGGTGTTAAAAAACTAAGGAAACACACATAATACAATTTCAAGTTAATATAAAAACAAACACCCAAATATGAAAATGCAACATTAAATAAGCAATCAAACACTATAAAAAGTAAAACATACAGTACAAGTCAAGCAAACAAACAATATACAAATTGGACTAAACACAAAACATGCAATTTCAAATGACTATAAAATTTCAAGTCAATAAAAGAAAACGCTCAAATATTCTTATCTAGCTTTAAAAACACACACACACACAGACAATATACAAATTAAAATCTACATTATGTTTACCCACTCAAATTCATAATTCATCACAATAAACACATGATTACAATTCCAAATTACATACAAATATTCATAAATAAACATGGATACAAGCATTCACATATATATGGGATTTTAATTAAATACAAATACAAAATACTAGACCAAATAAGCAAACACACTATATAAAATTTGGTCTCAAAATACAAAAAAAATATTCATTATTAGGACAACCCACATATAGATATAAAATTTCAAAAAAGAAAACACACAATTCAACTAAACACACACACCAATTCAAAGTAACATGGTATAGTATCATTCAATATATGAAAGACATAATACATAAATTAAATGTATACCTTAATCTAATTAGAAAAATATAAATAATAGATATAAAAAGCTTTAAAAATCAACTAAAATGAAAACCAAAAAAAAATAAAAAACCAATATGAATGGCATGTTAAGTATAATTATATTTAGTGTTTTTCAATGCATGGTGAAAGATTGTATAATTTATATTTTTGTAAAAAAAAAGATATATAGATTTTTTTTTAAATGTAAGTGTGTTATGAGTTAGATGCGAATGGGATAAGTGTTATAATATGAATGGATGATCATTGAAGTGTAATATGACATGCCTAAAATATAAATGTTCTAAAGTAAATGTATCTTTAAAAAAATAGGTTTTGACGGGTATGAGTTAAAAGAAATGTAATCAACACAAACAAAGATAACTACACTAAGATAACTACACTGCTAAAAGAAAAATGGTGCCTCATCCTTCTTGAGAACTAGGAAGGAGTTTAACCCTTTCCATAAAAAATATTTTTATTAATAATTGTGTGCATAATTCTCTTACAGTATTTGAGAGAAGGAAAGAATAATATATAACTACATCAATATTTACTCTAAAAAAAACCCTTCCACCAAAACTAGGAGGTGAAATCCCTCCTGTAAATAAATTTGCATGCAATACCACATAAATATTAGAGAAATATGTATATTTTTAATAAGATATAATGAAAATTATCCATTTGTCTTGAAGATTATCAATTTGTCTTTTATATAAAAGTAATAAATATTTCTATCACATATTTAAATAATGAAAACAAATAGGAATCCACTTTCGAAAATGTATATTTTTACACCCAAAAGGGAAAAACCTATAGATTAAACAAAGAAAGAACACAATACACCACAAGTCATGTTAGAAACAAATAATGGGTTAAACTAATAAAGAAGAGGTTATATTAGAAAACCACAAAATAAACTAATACACAATAGATTAAACCCAAATACAGAGCTATCAGAAGTCATTAAAAATCTAGTGATGCTTGAATTCATAGGGGATAACTTCTTGAATGAATGACAGAAAAACTATCTCTAATAAAAAATATTGAGGATGATTGAAAAAATAAAGAAAAAATTAAATTTAATACAAATAATTGAGGAGGAAGGAGAGCCTTAAGTTCAATAAAATTGGCTAAAGCACGATATTTCAACTAATCAAAAGGAGAGATACAGTGCCATCTCTATATACCTAGAATTGGTATTCGATTTCACGTTCAACAAGCTAATTGGAATGCCTTGAACAAAAACAATATCAACCACCTCTTTCCTTCCATATTTCATTCATTTTCATGCAACGTCAACTCTTCATTCACTCCAATAATTTACACTGCACCAAACCGAAATACAAAGTTATGAAATGGAATTAATTCTTACAGCAAGGCAGAGATGAATAAAAACATTGAAGTTAAATAGAATCTAATCCAAACCATTTTTTAGAGATAATTGATTTCTTTGAGCCCAAAAAGTCAGTAAACAACACATCTTTCCTCCTCTTCCCTTCTCTTTTAAGCCTCCTCCTCTATCCCGCACAACCATGACTGACTCAAACACAGACTCAACACAGATAGACCCAAACTCTAACCACACATATAGCCAAACACACAAGAATAATCACAATCGATATAGACAAAGGGTAAGGAAGATGTTGGAAAAATGATAAGACTTAATATAGGGATTTCTCACTTCTCAATGGCCACAAGAGTTTTACCACCGCTACTTCCTCTCGGATTCCATGCTCTCTCTTCAATTGAGAGTCCATGCTTTTTCAAATTTCAATCGAATCCACGCCTCTTTGAAAATTTCAGCGGATGTTTTTTTTGGTCTATGTTCGATGGATGCTTCCGTTTGTTTCTTTTTTTTGGTGGTTCTTTCCATTAATGCTTGCTTTTCTCCCCTTCAAACAAACATATTTCCAACACACATATTTCCAATAAGGCTTCAATTCATGCTTTTACCATTTTTTATTTATTCCATTTCGTTAGTTACATTATTATGGATTTGACATTTAGAATTTGTTGTGGATTTAATTTTCATTTTAATATTTTATTTCTTTTTGAGTATGTTTGAAACAGGGTGTTCAAAGCACTCGATAGTTTGTCTAACATATCCTATTATTTTGTTTATTTTTAATTTTATCTAATAGTTATATAAATTTATTGGATATTAATATCATTTTTTATTTCTAAATTGCAAAGGAATATGTATGTAGTGTAGCATCTTGACAAATTTCCAACACTTACCTCATGATATATTTCACATTACCACGACTAAAAAAAATCATGAAGATCTCAAAACTCTACCCAGGATGAAAATTAATTATGAAGGTGGAATGCAGATATCAAAATTCTAACCGACATGAAAATTACTTATGAAGTTGATAGCTCAGATATTGTCAATAATGTGAAAGCTAAAATTTAAGACAAGGAATTGCTCCAAATCATCAAAGGTTGATCTTCACTAGGCATGATCTTGAAGATGATAGAAGCGTAGTTGATTATAATATTTGGAAGAATGTACCCTTCTTCTTGTCCTTCATATCCCAAGTAATATGTAGGTCTTTGTGAAGTTGTTGACTTCTGAGACTATTATAGTTGATGTTAATAGCTCTGATGTAAATGCTAAAACTCAAGATAAGGAAGGACTTTTGCTATATTAGCAAATGTTGATCATCATTGGGATAAGAAACCTTAGGATAGGACATTTAAAGTTTTATTCTAAATCAATTGACTCTCCCCCTTGTTCTTTTTCTATGTGGTGGTATGCAAAATTTTCTCAGTAACCTGAACTTGAGTGTTAGAAATAATTGATGATAACAACGAAATTATTTTAGATGAGGATGGAGTTCCTCCATATTTAGAGTTTGATCTTTATTGAGAAGTAAGGACAACTCGTATAAGTAAGGGAAAGACTATCACCTTAAAAATGGTACAAAACCTACATTTAATGAGGTGGGCACCATTTTCATAAATAGTAGTAGCAATGATGTTCAAGAGAAGCATAATCATCTTATTAATGCATATGATATTGAATTTGGTTCATATTCTATCCATTTTCATTTTCTACTTATTTTGAGAGGTCAATAGTTTTCACTACCACTATTCAATTTGGTTTATTGATCCTTTTCCTTTTCCATTCAAAATATTTTCTCATATGAATCACTTATTATGGTTCGCTTTTATCTCCACCTATATTCTCATTATGCGGAGTTGTCTAATTGTTGTAATCATTTGGATGCTTTTTGTCCTTTTGTGTCTTCCATAAGTTTTTTCTATCTATTATTAGAGTAGGATTGTTGTCCATTTTACTTAACTAGGAAATAAATTTCATAAGTTCTTTTAGAAATGTAATTAAATATTGTCTATGAAACATAATGTAGTTGGATTTGAGATTTAGTCGCATCGGAGGCACTTGGGTGGTGGAAATTCTTTTAACTAATTTGTGTCAACTACAAGTCTATATATTTTTATTAAAAATTTAAAGAAAAAAACCATAAAACAAAAAAATGTTATAAAATGAATTATGATTATTATAAAAAAATAAAAATAAAAATTCCTCTTCGGGCCCTTGGGCAGGCTCAATTTGATTCTCAGAATTGGATTAAGCCTGCCAACGGGCCCACAACCCTCGACTAGCAAAGGTGCACGTAGCGTTGCCTACACAAGGCCATGCCTTGCTGAGCCCCTAGGTAGGGCTCCATCACTGCTCCGGTAGCCACGGGTCATGGCACCTTCAACCACTGGCCAGGGCTCCATCTGATTCATAACATCAGATGAGCCCCTCACTTGATTCTCAGAATCGAGTTGAGCCCGCCAAGAAGACCAAAAAAGTGTTTTTTTTTTTAAATATAAGTATTTTTATAGTGATTTTTTTTCTTTTATATATAATTTAATTTTTTTCACATTGACATGGTTTCTTTTTATTATATACTTTTTTTAATCATTTTTATTATCAGGTTTTTATTGTTTTTTCTAATTCTATGTTAATTTTTTTGCTTAAAATATATATTCTTTTGAATTTTTTTATTTCAAATATCATTTTTTATACAAAATTCATAAAATTGGTTATTTGTCCTCTTTTTTTAATTCAAATCTTCAACAAGTTTTTGTCATTTTTTTTTAATGTGGGTTCTTAGCGAAAATGTCCCAAAATACATGTTTTTTTTTAATTATATCTATATGGAAAACGTGTATTTTCTGTGGATTTTTTTAAATTGTTATTTTTTGGTGACAATTATGTGTTGTGTATTGAAATATTAATTAACAATATAGAAATATAAAAAAAATCATAATCTCAATATTTTTTTTTTAACTTTGGAAAAAAATGAAAATTTTCATTATAAAAAAACAGTGCAAAGGAAAACAAAACAAAAAATCGAAAAGCCTTAAAAACCAAATATCTAAGGATGAAAAACATGAAGAGGAATAAGAGAATTTAAAAAATGGTTAAATAATCAACATTTAAAAAAAAAGTCCAGACCTAATACATTAGAAAAATTAAAATGTCAAAAATAAGTCCTTTAAAGAAAGAGGTTGATGTGACATCAACCCTTTTCAAAAATCATATGAAAATCATTAACATTTACATTGTTAAGATTATTCTTATATGCTTTCAAGCTTTTTGGAGGTGCTTCTTGCAATTTATTATATATATCTATATCGTTATCGTTATCGTTATCATTATCTTTAGTTATGGAATGTGATTATATTTGTTGTTATGGGTTTTTCTTTGTCTTGTTTGTTAGGTTGTTTATTTTTTCTAAAAAGTTCAAAATAAATTGATGAACACAGGAATATAATTAAATTAGTGGTTCTCGACATTCTTCAGTGTCCTTAAAACACATCACTAAGTTAATTGTATGAATTCGTTATATATTGGTGGTTATTGTTGCGCTTCAGGGTTCAAGAGAATCAATTACAGGTATTGTAATGAGATCCATTTGGGTAGAAAGGTCAACTGCATAATTGACTACTAGATACAGTCTAATATCGAGATTGTCCTTTGCGAGATTTAGAAGCATCAATTATACGAATTTCATCAAATATTGTTACAGGCGATTATGTCTTAAATGAGTTGAATGAGAAGCTAGAAAATTGTGCTCATGGAAAGGTAATTGTCTAAGTGACTTCAGAGTGGGTATAAATTTCGAGGAGGACTAGTCACATAGATCTGACATGTTAATTTTAAATTATCAATTTTATTATAATCTTTGTAATGCTATAGATATAATCATTAAATTGCAGATTTGGAATGATGCTTAATTAGTAAATAGGTATGATTGAGTTGTTGGTTGTTGGAGTTTTGTTTTAATATTTTTTGAACAATATTCTCCTTATTTGGAATTTGTTGTATTCCATGGGCAATATATATCTAGCCTGTAATTTGGCTTGGAAATGAACAATCTATGAATTTTTTTGTGTGCACTATGTCTATTCCTCATATTTCCTTGTTCTAGGTTATAAAAAAAATTGAGACGCTCTTAAAAAAATTTGGATGATGAATTAGATTAAATGAAAAGATTGATAGGCTATGAAAATGAATTTGACACAATTCTAAATATTTTTATCAATTAAATGTTCTTCTAGATAGCTCTCAGATTAAAATATAATTTTTTTTCCTGTATTAGCTAATTTCTTAAAAAAATTTATAGATGTATCATTGATTCATACTCGACTTTTGGGAACCTTAATTTTCCTAAGAGCATTAACTCACATTCCCATTTAAGATATTTTCATCACGTGATAATATATTTTTATTAAAAATGTAAAACTTATATATCATCATTAAAAGTTACTACTACTACTACCCCACACACACACACACACATATGATAATGGGCTACATATAAAACTAATTCTCCAAACTTATTGGAGGATGGGATATTACTACATCATTAGTGTTACTGAACACACTTAAGTTGTAAATCCTCAAACACGTAATTGTATCTCTAAAATTATTCTTTTGTTATATTATTAGCTTAAAATTAATTTTCTCAATTTTTTTCATTACGTTACGATGTCATATAATAAAATTAACATAAATTCATCTTAACTTTATGTTCACATAGGTAGTAATATGAACCAAAAAATTGTGACCAAATGTGATGCCATCATTTCGTTACTAAATGTTAATATCTATTTTTTATAAGGGAAGTATGTATCAAAAGCTTTCTAAGAATATGGAAATTGGGTGTGGAAGAAGTATACTTCAAGCGACAGAGACTCATATTGTGTTTCTGACTATGGTGGTTTCAAATCTCTGGATACATGCTCTACTATGTGAAAATTGTGGAAGAAAGTTGTATAAATGAGCTCTATTGGGTGGTCCCATAATTTTTTGGTTGAAAAAAATTATTAAAATTCGGTCAAATGATCTTAGCTCAAGTAGTTAGATGAAGAACTGATTTCTTGAGTAGAGTGCCTTATATTCTCTAGAGACATGTTCTACTTGGATTGTTTGTAGAATTTTTGAAATGTTTCTATCATGTTTAGTAGTTGAAGCAAGTATTTCAAAGTTATTGATTCCATGATTTTTTATTTATTTAAGAAAGAGAAAATAAAAATATTACAAGTGGATTTGGTTGGTCATCTAGTGAACAATCAATTTATGTAGTCCACACAAAAACACATGAACATTCATAATAAAGTTTATTTTCCACTTTCTATGATTTATTATTATAGTAAGGAATTAGAAGTTGTTGAGGTGGATATCTAATAAAATTTTCCTGTTTCATATGAATATCAACAGAAAAAAATAATATGAAAAGTGGGTCAAACGATGCTAGCTTAACTAGTTAGGTGAACAATTTTTTTCTCAATATCAATGCCTTCAATTTTATAGAGACATGTTGTAATTAGTTTGTTTGTAGAGTTTTTGAAATAGTTTTCTCGTGTGTAACAACATAAGAAAATATTTTGAACTTCTTTATTCTTTAATTTTGTTTTGGCTTAAGTAAAAAAGAAAAAAATTCTTACAAGGCGATTTCGTTGATCCTCTACTCATGATTAAGTTTATGTAGCGCACATTTAAAAACATATGAACATTTATAATACTATTTTTTCGCTGGCCATGAATTGTTATTATAGTAAGGAATTTAGAGTTGTTGAGGTAAATATCAAAGGAGAGTTCGTGGCGTCATATTAATCTCAAGAAAATCATAAATAATGACAAGAAAAATCCTTTTATTTATCGATATTTTTCTACATATGTGTTTAAATCTGTTGGTCCCTTGAGTGGAATTTGTGTATCTATGTGGTATCAAAATATTTTGAAAAAATATTTCGTTGAAATTCTATTCATCGCTATATTGACCAAAATAAAAAGTGGAAACAATATAAACATGCATAAGAAATAAATGTAGTCTAATAAGTCACTAACATTTTTCCCACCTAGTATATGCTATTTTTTTCCCAATCCTTTTACCAGTAGCAGAAGAGGTAGAATCTCTAAGATCATCAGGTAAGATTTAGAATATCATCAGCCCAAGTTTTGGAGGTTATGTGAAACCTTTGTATAAGAAAAGTTAGTTTTGTGAAGAAGGTACAAAGATGTGAATGTAACTTGATAAAATTGTTGGTTTATGTATTTTCAAACTTTTGTCTACCCAGGTAGCAGCGGTAGCATACTTTCATCCTTGGAGAATTGTGACAAACAGAATTGGCCCGACCCTCTATCAATCATAACAGGTAAATAGATATGCAATTCCCATTCATACTTATGCTTTTCTATAATAACAATAACAAATATAATGCTTATGTGTACCATATCATATTTTCAGTGTGTTCGCCTCTGTTCCTATATTACTTTTATTCCTCAATTTTTCTGTGGTTACTGTTGCTTTGTGTTGCTACTTCTATGCGTTTATGTTATTCCTAAAATTCTGTGTTGATCGTTGCTTTGTGTTACTATTTCTTTGAACGTTACGTCCGGCTTAAAACCACTGAAATTTCTCTTTCTATGTTAGGAACATGCAGTTTAGAGTGTCAGGGTTATCTGTACCAATCTCTTTCTATGTTATATGTTTTCATTTATATTTTTCTTCAGGTTTGCTGTACAAATCTGAGACTAGCTACGTCCATGAATATGAGCAACTTACATCTTTCAGTGTATAAACGGGACGTTGTAAACTTACGTCCTTCAGTGTATAAATGGGACGTTGTAAACTTAGGCACCTCTTTTTTTTTGTCATAAACTCTTCTTGAGTTCAGCTTTTGAGGGCGTCAAAGCCATGGCCAGGAAAAAATGTACTTCTCCGTTCACCTTGCAATATAACAGCACATTATTAAAATAAACTGAAATAGTCCATGAATATGAGCAACTTACATCCTTCAGTGTATAAACGGGACGTTTTAAACTTACGTCCTCCAGTGTATAGATGGGACGTTGTAAACTTAGGCACCTCTTTTTTTTTGTCATAAACTCTTCTTAAAATAACATCACATTATTAAAATCTTCTCCAGTCGAGATTTTAAAGGACATTTAAATGCTTTACACAATAAAGATTTGCATATTTTATATAAAAAAAATAAATTCGTGATGATATATTAGGGATGATATTTTAAAAATGGTGTTTTTCAATATTACAAAGACAATGATAATTGTTTTTACGCCGTAAGGCGTTCCCTCTGAGAAAGACATCCCAAATATGTGAAGTGTACTATTCTGAGCCATTGATTCTGTGTTAGACGATTAGAGTGTTTTCTGCCATTGATTTAATATGTTTTTTCATAAAAAAAGTTTTTTTTCCACCGCTGAAATACAGAGAGGAAGGATCTGGCTATGGCTATCAAATGCTAGGCATCCGTCGATGAAACTCTGGCCATGACTGAAACGTGTCTTTGTATTTCTTCCCTGCATGAGGGCCGCGTAGCCTTGTGAATCTGTTTAAATTTATGCACGCTACAGATCTGTTGTTTAAATTTATGCACGGTACAGATCTGTTTTGTACATTTTGAATGAAACAGGTCGGTGCTGCTACATATCAGGTTGAGGAGTTGAGGAAACAGGTCGGTGCTGCTGCATACATATAGTGCAGCTCAAAGACTCAATAGATATACCATATACCATCTGAATTTTGCTGCATACATAGAGTGCAGCTCAAAGACTCAACAGGTATACCGTATACCATCTGAATTTTGCATGTGCTTGTAGGAGATCCACAATTTGTTTCTGTTGGATCTCAGCAAGCTCGGTTTTGGCTTGCAGTTCCTGTTGCAAAATAGTAATTTTCTCTTGCATTGAATCAAACTGCCCTAAACTAATGAACATTTTCTGCAAATCTTCAATTTCCCTCTAAAACTCCTGCCCTTTTCTGATCTCATCCGGTAATTCTGCTTCAATCTTAATTACCATTTTCTGGAAAGCATCAGTACTTTCTGAAGATTCCTTTTGCATAAATTTTGAATCAATCTGTGATTCTAAATCAGTGTCTCCCATGGTCACGAAACTGGCAGTATGCTCCTGTGAATTCATTCTCTGACCGAATTCGCCAATTGTCAAGTTTTGAGGGATCTCATAATCTTCTTTCAGATTGGGAATTCCCATATGAAACTGTTTCATATTCTGCTCCAGAATCCCATGGTCACCTCTGTTTTTCTCAGATCCAGTCCTTGGCCCTTCGTCCCTCTCTTTTAAATTCTAGAGATCAGGTGGCAATTCGAGTACTTTCTCTATCAGGGCATCCGAATTTGCAGTGTCATAAATATCATCTCAACAACCGTGACAAATATCCATGATGTTTGATTCACGCCCATCATCAAACCCATCTACTCGGTCTTTCTTTTAGGCCTGTTGACTATCCATACCTACAGAAGAAATGACAACTGTACACTTAGGCCTAATACTTTTAGCACATAAAGGTATAGCCCCACATCTAGAAATTAAGTTCATGTTATATTTAAGATCAAAGAGAGCCATTAAGTTCATGTTATATTTAAGATCAAACAGAGCCATGGATGAATTTATTTGATCTTATGCAAAATACTTCATAGATACACCTGCCAATTCTGAATATACAAATAGCAGCAGTGAATGACATAAGACCAGAACGTGTACCTGGACAATTTTCCCGAAGCAAGTTAGAATCCCTAGGACTGATATGATTGTCCCAGGTCCCTAATTGGGAACGGCTGCAAGTAGTCTTCTTCATTGGATGGGTATTAGAGTTAACCATTATGATGCTTTGGCAAGTATTCTCCATAAAAACGCTGAAAAAACAAACCTTGAAATGCAGAATTGAACTGCTGGAAAGCCAAACAATCGACAGGAACCTGGTAAAGGATATTTTCTAGACCTTGATAATACATTAAAATGTCATCACTTCTGGTTGGTTGTTGGTGGATTATCCTAACTCCCAAGAAAACCTTGCTTGGATTGTGCTCGATATTACTTAATGCTGAGACTATTACTACAAGATGATTTGTTCATCTGAATCTCTTGTGCTGAGATCAGCCCCCTTATAAGTAAGTGCATTGGTTTATGAGTTAAATTTTATATAGATGCTTATGTCCTCCGAATTCTTGATGCATTCTATCTAGAGAAATGCTTTTATATTGATTTTTCAGGAGTGTTATGCTTCAAAAGGGTACTACACTCAAATGTAAGAGAATGACTTTACAGTTCTTCTTTCAGACTTTAATCTGTTGAGTATCTACCACCTATCAAAAGGTGGAACACGTGATGGCTTCTGTTATTTGAATGCCCTCTTTGTGGAGGTGCATTGGCCCACAAGGGGAAAAGTTGCAAACATGTTACTGAAAGCTCAGCTGTCCCCTCGAAGAATTCTAAGGGTTATATAAGTACCACCTTTCTTATGGAATACAACATGGATGTGCAATAGCTTTTTTTCTTTTTATAAATACAGCCAATTAGGTCTTTCAAAATTTGTCTTATGTGTTCAATTACTTACCTCTGAATTACCTTTCTAAACCATCTGGTTGTTTCTTACCGAATAATTCAGAGGTATGCATGTTTCATTATCTGAAGAAGAGATAGATGAGATAGAGAAAGCTATTGTCCTGTCTCTGAAGTATGAACTGGGAATTTCAGTATCATATGAACTTGGTTTCAGTTATGTTTTTTATGCTGCTGGCTTAAGCCATTATGCTTGATGGAAAATCCCACCTTCACTGCTCAGAGCCATCATTTCATTTAATTATTCGTTCCTCCCCCACACACGTAGGAATGAAAGATAAGGTTTGTAGAACTTAATATCATGGGAGGTAAGAGTTTGATAGGAACCCCCACCATTTATACTCAGCATTCCAACACTTATTTTCACAATCTCCTTTTCTATGGTATTATTCAGGCTATCGCAGGCCCTCAAAACCTGGTTTTATTCTATAAACATAAAACTGTTTGAGATCCCTTAACCTCCTGTTAACAATCTGGATTAACTTGGGTTTCACATCTTTTCCTAATTATGATTGAGGAGTCTCCAATTACTTGCTCTGCCAATTCCCCTTGATTATATATTTTCTAGACCTTGATAATATATTAAAATGTCATCACTTCTGCTTGGTTGTTGGTGGATTCTCCTGAGTCCTAACTCCCAAGAAAACCTTTCTTAGATTGCCAGATATTACTTAATGCTGAGACTATTACTGCAAGATGATTTGTTCATCTGAATCTCTTGTGCTGAGATCAGCTCCCTTATAAGTAAGTGCATTGGTTTACGAGTTAAATGTTATTTCGACTTGCATAAAACTTATTGTTTTAGGTTTGAGGTCAATGATTTATCTTCAGTAATAATTCTTTAAAAGTTAATGCTAGTGGGGAAGGCCACCCCATTCATAATGTCAATGATAATTTTGGAGTCCTCTACAATTTTCATGTCTCAAATCTCTAATTTGGATGTCAGTTTTAGGCCTTTGCATAAAATGTGTCCTGCAATATTATTTGTGGTTTGGTCACATGCTCATGCTAGAGCAAATTTTAGTCTGGTCTTTTCTCATGGGTCCCTTGAGCACCCTCCCCATGCTCTGTCTGGGTTTCATTTTTCTCTCCCATCAAGGAAGAATATATTACCATATACATGAGAGAGTGGGCTGAACTGGGGAAGGAATCTCAGGTGGGGAGTTTGAAAATTGAGTCCACTCTTCATGACCCCAACCTTTCACCCATTGCAATTACTTGTTTGACATATCTTCAAGAGGTTCTCAGTCCACATCATTGGTATCTTCATCATCTTCTAAAAGCCCTTCTTTTTCATACAAGGCAGGAAATTCCTCTGAAGTTTACTAATTTCAATCTTGTTCTCTTTTTTTTATTCATTGAATGCTTCCGTGGCTTCACCTGAATGCATATGCTCATACAATTGAATTGCCAATGGAGCCCTGGGCAGAGGAAATCAATTACGATGAGGTAAGAATAATGAAGTGTTTATTCCTTTATCTTGTTGTGGGAAGTAATGTTTAATTTCTAGGGAGCTTGATACTCCACAAATATAAGTGTTTATGTCACTAATATGCAAGGTTTTGTGGTGTTCAAACCTGAGTTTTATTATGCTTGAATGCATTAATAAATCAAATCCAAATATTCAATTGAAGTATTCAACTGGGTGTCCTGCGAGGGGTTTACTTCCTTTACAATGCAACAATTTAGATCATGTAATTCAATGATCCTCCAACCTAGAGGATGTTCTATTAGTTACTCCCCCTATCTGTATTGTATCTTTTTGCTTCCTCTCTGTTTTGGAGGCCTTAACAAACATTGTTGTCGTCTTGTGCATTTGTACATTTAGCTGGACATCTCAACAATGGCATCAACACGTGCATCTGCTGAATTGGAATAAAATAGTCACAGGGTGATTTTCTTGTTAAATTTTTGACAAAACTGTTAATATCTTGCTTTGAAACTGTGAAAATGAGTAGAAAAAAAATGCAAAAAAGTAAAAAACAAATGAGTAGTAATATTATTATGAAAATGAGATTATTTTTTCTAATGAATCCTAAAAATGGTGTATCATCAGAGCTGGAATTATCTTATTTTGCTTGTCTTTCAGTATCATATGAACTTGGTTTCAGTTATGTTTTTTATGTTGCTGGCTTAAGCCATTATGCTTGATGGAAAATCCCACCTTCACTGCTCAGAGCCATCATTTCATTTAATTATTCGTTCCTCCCCCACACACGTAGGAATGAAAGGCATCAACACGCGCATCTGCTGAATTGGAATAAAATAGTCACAGGGTGATTTGCTTGTTAATTTTTTTACAAAACTGTTAATATGTTGCTTTGAAACTATGAAAATGAGTAGAAAAAAAATGCAAAAAAGTAAAACACAAATGAGTAGTAATATTATTATGAAAATGAGATTATTTTTTCTAATGAATCCTAAAAATGGTGTATCATCAGAGCTGGCATTATCTTATTTTGCTTGTCTTTCAGTATCATATGAACTTGGTTTCAGTTATGTTTTTTATGCTGCTGGCTTGAGCCATTATGCTTGATGGAAAATCCCACCTTCACTGCTCAGAGCCATCATTTCATTTAATTATTCGTTCCTCCCCCACACATGTAGGAATGAAAGATAAGGTCTGGCTAAATTTACTGCCCATATGATGAACTCAAAAGTGACACACCATTTTTCCATAATCTCATTAGCATTCATATCCTATGGTTTGTAGAACTTAATATCATGGGAGGTAAGAGTTTGATAGGAACCCCCACCATTTATACTCAGCATTCCAACACTTATTTTCACAATCTCCTTTTCTATGGTATTATTCAGGCTATCACAGGCCCTCAAAACCTGGTTTTATTCTATAAACATAAAACTGTTTGAGATCCCTTAACCTCATGTTAACAATCTGGATTAACTTGGCTTTCACATCTCTTCCTAATTATGATTGAGGAGTCTCCAATTACTTGCTCTCCCAATTCCCCTTGATTAGATATTTTCTAGACCTTGATAATACATTAAAATGTCATCACTTCTGCTTGGTTGTTGGTGGATTCTCCTAACTCCCAAGAAAACCTTGCTTAGATTGTGCGAGATATTACTTAATGCTGAGACTATTACTGCAAGATGATTTGTTCATCTGAATCTCTTGTGCTGAGATCAGCCCCCTTATAAGTAAGTGCATTGGTTTATGAGTTAAATGTTATTTCGACTTGCATAAAACTTATTGTTTTAGGTTTGAGGTCAATGATTTATCTTCAGTAATAATTCTTGACAAGTTAATGCTAGTGGGGAAGGTCACCCCATTCATAATGTCAATGATAATTTTGGAGTCCTCTGCAATTTTCATGTCTCAAATCTCTAATTTGGATGTCAGTTTTAGGCCTTTGCATAAAATGTGTCTTGCAATATTATTTGTGGTTTGGTCACATGCTCATGCTTGAGTAAATTTTAGTCTGGTCTTTTCTCATGGGTCCCTTGAGCACCGTCCCCATGCTCTGCCTAGGTTTCATTTTGCTCTCCCATCAAGGAAGAATATATTACCATATACATGAGAGTGGGCTGAACTTGGGAAAGAATCTCAGGTGGGAATTCTGAAAATTGAGTCCACTCTTCATGACCCCAACCTTTCACCCATTGCAATTACTTGTTTGTATAGTGGATTGCCTCATTTTGATCTTTTGCAGCAGGCCCTAATTTTTTCACTAATGAACATCGTTGCTTTCATGGCTTCCCTTGCCTTAATGGAAGATGATCTTATTCCAAATTTTCCAAGTGACAAACTTTGGAATAAGATTCCATAATTTGGAAATGAAAGATGTTTCCTTGAGAGAGCTTGGATAGTGATTATTCCAGGTGAGGACAAAATCTTCCCAAAACCTCTGGTCTTGTGAGATCCTGTGTGCTGGTTCTGGCCGAAAAGGTTTATCAAATTTATTTAGATTTTTTGCTATATGAAAAGAGTAACGTTGTTCATGTATGCTTTAGAAGTATTGTAGACATAGAAGGCCTGGATAAACCTTGTGTAATTTCTCTGCTACCAGTGGTTTGTTGTTAGGACTGTAATGTACCTGAAAGCAAATGGCAAACCAATACTCCAATACTGATTTGACCTAAAAGTAAAAGCAAAAATATAATAGACATGAAGCTCAAAATATCAAAAGTAAGAGCTAAAAGCATAAAATAAGTATTTGGCACACTCACAAGTTACAGCCAAGAAGATTGCACCTGCAAATCCGATTCTAATGGAGGAAGAGATATCTGAGAGAAACTTTGTTGATTAAACATCTGAAATAAAATTTACAAAAAAATGAACAGAAAATATTGAAATAAACAGAAATAAACAAATCAGAAGTCAAATACTGGAAGCAATATTTAGTCAAGCATTTGAAATAGGAATGACTACATAGATCTCATCAAGTAAGTTTGGCCACATATATTGCTGGCCATTTTCTTCACACAGATAAATAAATTCCGCATTGAAAACTACAGGAAAATTATTACTGATTGGTCATACATCATAGTAATTTTGCGGAGGGCATAATCTACAAGACTGTATAATAAGAAGAAGAAACTCAGCAGAAATAATGATTTCTTAAATAGCCATTTCCAAGTCAATATGGTTGCCCGGTTGTTGTTCGCATGGATTCATTCATTTATCTTCGCCTTTATCTCCACAATTTTTACCAACTACAAACAAAGGTCTCTAGGCAGATTCAGTGCATATTTATGGCGGCTTGCATTCCATTTCAGCAGTGTTCGGCATGGCTTCCTCAAATTAAAACTCGAAATCATCGACCCTTGCTTTCAAAAAAGCCCACAAAAGCATATTCACATTTCAATATTCTTCCACGCACTATGCCTTACGGCGTTTCCTTTGCAACATTAGATGCAAATGCTTAAATATATTATCATATATCTCTTATAATTTTAATGTGTTTTATTGCTTTATATATTATAGATATTTTATTAAATCAATTATTTTATTCATTATTGAGTATACTATTACATGATATTTTCATTATATTGTATATTTTGTTTTTTAATATTTAGAATTTGAAAACCATTAGGATATATTGTTATTAATATTGGGTTATTATTTATACAAATATTTTAATATTAGAAAAAAAATCTAACTAAATAATAATTATAATATAAAATTAAATATATAGTAAAACTATATTCATTTATTTTACAAAATAGTCTTATAAGTGAACTTTATTTAATGTAATAATATATTATTTTTTTAACATTATTTTAGTATAATAGTATAATGTGTTGTAGATATTATGAAAGATTTTATGCGGGAAAGGGAGTGAGGGAGGGAAATGTTTGCAGGAAGGGATGAAGCGTAGCAGGGTGGTAGGTAGGCAGTGGGAGTGTCAGAGGGAGGGATGGAGTGGGTCGGGTAGTGGGAAATTAATGAAGGAGGCAATGGGGGAGAGGGAAAGGGAGAAAGGGGAGAGATAAAGGGGAGGGAGGGGGGAAGAGGGAAAGGGAGTGGGAGAGGGAGGAGGAGAAAGGGGAGAGACAAAGGGGAGGGAGTGGGGAAGAGAGTGACAGGAAGGAAGGTGGGGTGATATGTGTAGAGGAGGAGGAGGAGGAGGATGCAACGGTGAGGAGATGTGGGTGGCAGGGAAGGAGGCTACATGGTTGTAGACGGAGGGAGAGAAGGCACAAGAGGCAGAGGGGAAGTTGGAGGAGTTAGAGCAAGAGGGGCAGGAGGTGGTGGCAACGGAGGGGGAGGACAGAGAAGGTGGTGCATGTGGCTACAGGGTAGGAGGAGGGGTAGGAGGAAGGACGCAATGGGAAAAGAGAAGGAGGGTGAGGCAGAGGTAGAGGTGGGGGTGGACGCAGAGGGGTAGGAGGAGGTGGAGGAGGTGGTGAAGGTGGAGGAGGAGGAAGAGGAGGGGGAGGCGGAGGAGGTAGAGGCGGAGGAGGAAGGGTGAGGAGGGAGGGAGTGAGGCGGGAGGAGGAGGAGGTGCAGGCGGAAGGGAGGAGGATGAGGAAGGGGGGAGGGGGAGGACGGGGGCACGAGGAGGAAGGGGCAGAGGAGGAAGGGGTGGGAGGGGAAGGAGGAGGAGGATGAGGAGCCGGTGGGGAGGAATAAGCAGAGGAGGAGGAGGAGGTGGGGGATGAGGAGGAGGGGGTGAGGAGGCAAAGGGGGGGAATGGGGGAGGAGGAGGATGAGGAGGAGGGAGGAAGGGAAGGGGGAGGAGGAGGGTGGAGGCGTAGGAGGAGGAGGAGTAGGGGAAGAGGATGAACAGGTTTCAGAGATGGACGTAGAGGTGGAGGACGAGGGGAGCAAGAGGACGTCGAGGAGGAAGAGGGGTAGAGGAGGAAGACTTGTCAAAGGTGGAGGCAGAGGAGGAGGAGGAGGAGGGGTTGATATGGAGGAGGAGAGGGTGGAGGCAGAGGAAAAGGAGGGGGTGAGGAGTACGACGTCGACGAGGAGGAGTGGGAAAGGAGGAGGAGGGGTTAGAGGAGGAGGAGGAGGA